>JAWPHD010001927.1:122500-285939 GCA_037043455.1 Cyrtodaria siliqua | reverse complement strand
ACGCATTTCTTACAATTAACGCAGGGTCATGGCTTCAAAGTGCTTGTAGATTTATGGTGTCTGAAACACGCTACACATCACTGCATGGTACCATTCTATGATCGGCCATATATACAATGTCATTTTAATTCAAATACAAAACATTTCTTTAAATATCAGTATGCATTATTCTATAACTTAGTTTTCATACAATACATGCTCCATTTTTATACTAAAATATCTAATAAATAGCGGTCATGCATCACGTTGGGTTTCTCGGAAGTACAGACCGGACAGGGATAGTTTAGAAGTGGAAAATACAACCAAATAAAATAAATTAAATTAAATACTGCCGAAATAATGAACTACGTATTACAATTTAGTCCACTCAGCCTGTGAACCCACATCAAACTAATTGCAACAGAA
The DNA here is from genome assembly GCA_037043455.1 of Cyrtodaria siliqua. NCBI lineage: Eukaryota > Metazoa > Mollusca > Bivalvia > Adapedonta > Hiatellidae > Cyrtodaria > Cyrtodaria siliqua. The sequence goes on along the minus strand of JAWPHD010001927.1, from coordinate 285,534 downwards.
ATGATTTTCTTGATTTTCTGATAGATACATATATTGCAAAAATACACAAAAAAGTCTAGAAAAATCTAGATAGGGGAAAATAAGTTTTTTTTATGGCTAAAAAAATGTGCGTTTGCCAGTAAAATCACTGCAGGTTTATGTATATGTATATCGCCAACAGTTTGTTACGAATAATACATTTCAATGAGGTATTACAATATAAAAACAATAGCTAAATAATAAAATTGAAAAGTTTGATATGAATAGGCATATAAATGCCTATTTTAGCACTGTTTCTTTAAAATTCGCATATTGAATTATCCCACCCTCTTAATTACAATGGATCTGCATTTCAATGTAAATCTGTGTTTTAAGCAGTTTCATAGAACATTTTTTGTGTAAACATTCATAATAAGATCGACGAGTAAGCACATGGGGGTGAAACATTTGACTAATGTATGATCGTCGGCATTGTCGGCAACTATAAATACCCAAATCTTTGGCATTAAAAATGTTATTTCTTTATGTATTTTGCAACGGAAAACACTTTATCTGCACAGAAACTATTATTGTGAAAAGGGCATTAGGTAGTTCGCAGGTATGGACTGGACGAAGCTTTAAAACACAAATATGTATATCTGTACATATCTGACTGTGCTTGATAAAAAAACACACAATACCTTGATTAAGGATCTTCTTTATTACTTGACTTACATAAACTTTATGCATTCTTTGTTAGCAAAAACATGACCTCTGTGATCCAAGCTTCTTTGATAATAACTTTGGAGGGAGTAAGGAAATTATAAAGAGTTATATTTCCATCAGTTTTTCAATACCGAGTGATGATGCACTTTACAATACGTCCAAATTAAACAACCACATGCTAGCGCACTCGTTTGGTTTGTGCCGAACTCGCTCACTCAGGCTAGAAATCCCGTATTGAAAAACTCATGGTAATTATTTTATATAATACATTTTTCTAAACTGATTAGTGTGTTTTTTTTTATTTGCAATACAAGAAATTACAGTACTTTTGCTCCCAAACTTATTGTCAGTACAATATTATAGTCATAATACGACACATTTTAGATTATAACAGTGATCATTTTCATGTATACTGGTCCCTTGTAACAAACTTGACTTGTTACATGTGTTTGGCAATTCGTTTGCTATAAAAAATATAACCAATATGGACCTCTGGCTCCTTGAAATATACTTTTTGGGTCCAGATTATGGCATGTTAATGTCCCTTCAAGTGGCAATTTTTACAACATACACCGTTTCTAAACCTAGATATAACTTGCACATTTTGAGAATCCTAACTTGCACATTTTGAGAATCCAAACTCTATAGGACACAATATAAACGGCCTTTAACCAGCCAGGACAAAACTCCAAAACTGCAGCATCAAAATTAAGAGTTATCAACTCATGATTGTTTTACGCATAATTCAATCACGAGTATTTTAGGAACCCGCGAATACGTTTTAATTCGGTACATATACATAAGTATATGATCTGAACACGTGGATAGTTTTAATAAACGGTTTTTGTAGTGTAATTTTGCCATTATTTGGCGGGGGTACTTCTTTAACATTTTTAATTGTATGTTGTTAATTGCAGTCACTACTCTAGCTGTTTATATGCATTAGGGCCTTACAGTAACTTCAGTCAGACTATGCTAATACAAATTCAAAATCAAAAAAGTTAGTTTTGTGGAAGACATAACTTAGGAGCCTACGCAATCAACTCAATATAATATAATAATACTTTGAAACATATGCCAAATACTTTGAAACATATGCCAAATGTATCATTTTCAATTTCATATCGCGAACACATTTAAGAACTAGTGCACTTTTGCATTGTGCACTATGAATGACCTTGCTTACTATGAAACAGAGCCAACGGGTCATTTTTGCAGTATAGGTAGTTTCATACATGGACAAACATGTATCAACACACATTAAAAAGTTAGCATACCAAAAAAAGTAAAAATTATTCAAAAATCAGAAAGGAAATCAGATAAACACGAAATTTGGCGGTAATATTTTCTGGGCTTAAATATGTTTTCTACTCAAAAATAAATGGGACCTAAATTAATACTAGTATACTATGAGAGCATAGTGAAGAGATTTCAAATGTCAACATCCTCTTCTAGTGCTTTTTTAACATGACTCATCTTGAAAATATCACTTTAATAATAAGTGGTGACCAGGATAGGTTGTGGTAATGTCCTTGATAGATCTCATGCATCGATCAGAACGGTAAATTATGTATATCTATGCCTTTAACATTAATACAAACTACTTGTAATTAGGCAGTATTAGTACTTCACCTCACCTTGCAGTTTGGCATGACACAATTATAAATGCTAAGAACCAACAGTGGTGGCGTAATGGTAGATCATCCGCCTCGCATGCGGGATGACCCGGCCGGGTCATACCAATGACTAGAAAAAATGATACTGGTAGCTCCATTGCCTTGACGTCAGCATATCAGCATATAAAGGGTTGCAAAATAATATAATAAATCGGTAAGGGGTATTCAAGCTTTTTGCGATGTTGTTACTAGATTTGGCATTATCTTTCATGGGTGAAAGCTATGAGTATTGATATACTAGTAATTAACATTGCGAATTATGGCATAGAAGTAGTATAACTTACAAGTATGCTGCAACATCAATTACTATAGTATAAATGCTAAACTATATAAGGATATTTACCCATGGTGTTATGATAGTTTTGTGTAGGAACAGTTATATATATATTTAAAGAATTGTCTAAAAACCTTTGAGCTCTATTATGACTATTATTATGGTATTTTTAATAATTGTGCGCAGTAACAGCGTACGTTGGTATGACCATTACGAATGAGGTTAACAATAACGCTAACAATGGATTAATAAATCATTGCCGACAGCTACAATATAGTGGTCAGTATATTATCCGTCCTCCACTCACACACCCCACCCCCACCCCAACACCCGGCGCTTCACCATACATCTTAAGTATTTACCTTTCACTCTTCCAAAAATAATTATCAAGGAATGATGCTAGCAATGGACTATTAATAGCTGCCGACAATGCCGACGGTTACCATATAGAGGCCAATAAATTAAACCTACACTTCATCATCAATCTTAATTTGAGTATTTGTCTTAAACTGTGACAAGAAATGCATATAACATAGCATTACCTTTGATATGCAATTTCTCTGTTGTGATTTCAGTAGGTGGGGTAATTAAATATGCACATTTTAACAAACAGCGTTAAAATATACATTTATGTTGTAATTGTTCAAAGATGTAATTGTTATGATTAATTAAGGTCTTAATAGTGTAATACATCATTAAAATGTATTATTCCAAATAAAATGCAGCAGCTACAAATAACTCTAAATTTGGTGTTGTTTTATGACAAGCGTAAATATAGGAGCTATAAAAAACTTATTTCCCCTATCTAGATTTTTCTAGACTTTTTTGTGATTTTTCGCAATATATGTTACTATCAGAAAATCAGTAAATCATTTCTGTTGCAATTTGTTTGATGTTGAATGGTAAAATTTCACAGGCTGAGTGGACTAAATAGAGATGTGGTCTCTCAATTTATAAAGTTTTCGAAAGATTTAGTGTTAGAAATATAGCAGATGGCAATGCATTTTGGAGAGAGATATGTTATGCGTTCTAACCCTAGAAAATCGTCACCGGAAGTGATGATGTTACAAAGCAGTAGACTGTGTTAAAATAAATTAGTCTATCGGACTGGTTATGAGTGAAAGCATAAGAAAATACTCAAATTATCTCCTAACAAAATTAAGTGAAAGCGTGGAGCGTCACAATAGTATGAAATTGATCATGCCCAAGAATCTTACGAAGTTTATAAATCACATCACTATAGAAGTCAGGTTGTGATAGTCCTTGTCGCAGAAGATTCCTTAAATTACTTTTATATTTGGAAAGAAGATCAGGGTTACGATAATAACATTTTGCAAAGGTTTTACGAAGTTTATGGTAACGGTAACCCTGCTTTTAGTTATACAAAGTATACGAATATTAAAGTCCTCAACTCGAGTACAAGCTCTGGAAAAACGAATAAGTTGAGATACATACACCCCATAAGAAGTTGGTCCCAAGTATCAAAATGACGGCACATGAAAGATTTTCTGTTAAATTCCGAATTTATTTTGCCAATCGCTGTTTATTGAATATGTTTTCTACCTTTTCATCGAGTTAACCCTCGATATACAGCATTCCTGGCTGACTAACCATTACTCTCACATATTTTGAAATGAAGGGATCTGACATGGAAAAATACACTGGTTGACAAGATTGACAGACTCCTTGTCTGGTTTAAACATTATTTTACAGCAATCGTGAAACAATTTTTATAACTTCTATTAATCTATAAATCACTCTCATTGGTGCGGATGTTTAAGGAATAAATTGCACATTTTTGTTTTTCATCAGGGTATGAAAAACATTTGGACTGTTCAATGTAAATGAAGTCCGCATGCATACCCCGATGAAAAACAAAAATGTGAGATTCATTCCGTATATTTACATTACATTATCCTGTTAGTTTAAAATATCGCTTAATAAATTCTAACAGCATAATGCCTATAAATAAGGAATTAAACGTCAACAGATGGTTAAAAATATCGGCACGTCGCCATGATGAAACAGCGTAGCACGCAAAATCATGTGCGACGTTGTGTCATCATTGGTCAAAACATTGTCGCATTGCTTCAATCGTCATAAATATTCATGTAAGTTAGCGAATGATACGTCGTAAAAGATAAATGACGTCGAAATCCGAATGTAATGTTTATCATCGGGAAATGAATGCAGTATTGAGTAAATGAGCTTCATCTTAGCGAGTGCAATACCAATGTAAATATAAGCAGATACACACATTCAACACAATTTATTTGGAAATGATACATGTATATACTTGTTTCAATGCCACCACAAATATGAGCAGTACTGACTTATATGTATGGTTGTTCAAAGTTTCGTCTCACTTTTTTGACAAAAAGTCACAAACTGATTCTACGATCCTAACACTTTTAGTAACTCTGACTTTCCCGTCAATTGTTTCAGCAAATAAATCTTCTATGCCCTGTCTCCCATTTCGTTTGTAAACAGTTTTCAAGTGTTGTACCCGGAGACCACTGCCTGCAATTTTTCTTGCCACATTGTTGCTGACAACTTTTCGGTTTATCAAGTTCTCAAAACTTGACACATTCAGACTGATCCTGCGGCTATGTCTGAAAGACTTGACAGCATAGTCTGGAGAGAACATAGATATTTCCATCAAATCCACTGAGACATGTGTAGAGCTTACAAGTTTCTTCAAATATTTTACATCTTGTAATGCATTGTGTGCATTATACGTTTCACCAAGCAGTAATTTCACAAGGTTAACTTGGGAGAAAGACTTGAGTTGTGGATGTGACTGCTGAAAGAGTTTTCTAGTATCAAGGAAACTAGCAATGTGCTTGGTAAAAACATCAATCATTAGACAGTTGTTGAGAGCATTTATCAAAACAAGGCTGTCAAAAGTTTTAATATTATGTCCAACAAGTACCACTTTTTTCTTGTTTAACGTTTGCAAAAATGTCAAGAATGATTTCAGAGCTTCACTGATAGGCAGTGACTGCACAGGTGATCCGTTATTGAACATTTGATTTCCCTTTTTAGTGATACCAGTTATTTTGGAAGCCTGTTTAGAGATAGGTTTCTTTGGCATGACATAGGATGAGAACATTTTATCAGTTTCGGCACTTACAGCAGCAATCTGTGTTATATGGGAATCTCTTCCTGAAAAAGACAAAATAACTGGACGTGGTTGTTTTTGTAACAAAAACACATATCTCCCTCCACACTCTGAATGTCGTCTCGATATGGTTAACATCTGTGCCAGGTTATTTCGAAATCACTCATGGGGTTCAAAGATATAGTGCGGACACAAAATATAATGCATATGAACTTTAACCTCTAAGTGTGACCTTGACCTTATATGGGCGTTGCTGGAAGTTGCACTCTGCACGTCGTCTCGATATGGTTAACATTTGCGCCACTTTATTTCAAAATCCCTCAAGCGGTTCATGACATATGGAGCGGACACGAAATATTGTGCATATGACCTTCGACCTCTAAGTGTGACCTTGATCTTGAACCAATGTTGCTGAAAGTTGCTCACAGACATCCATCCAAGCTAAACACAATGTGTCTCCCCGTACATAGGTTAAGTCAATTGTGACCAGATCAGCCTGCGCATAACCACGCAGTCTTATAACGGTTCACCCTGTTCACCATTCGGTCAAATTGACTTCTGGCATGGTTGCACTCAATCTGATCTGTGTCCACACTGGTTGCACATGATTTAACACACATTTTCTCGTGGCACGGCGCATTGATTATTTAACAGATAATGTATGGTGCTGAGGTCCATATGCAAGTTTATGGACTGGGCAGTCAGACCTAGAATGTTATATGGACCGAAGCGAAGCTGAGGTCCATATAATCTTCTAGGTCTGACTGCCCAGTCCATAAACTTCATATGGACCGAAGCACCATACATTATTTGTTATATTATACCGAATCTGACCAAAAATTAAATCAATACGTTTTATGATTTATTTTGACGTCGTTTTTTTCACACGCCCGTTAATATAGCTATCGGACCGGGCGCCCGGTCAATATGCAACTTTATGGACCGGATGACGTCACATTAAACAAAGAGCGGAATATGCAAATGAGGTATAATATATGGGAATAGCTAATGGAATAAGTAAATAAACAGAAGAATGAATGCTAGCGAAATGGATATAACATTCACTAGAAGATTTCAAGCAAGAGGACAAAGTGGTGTTAATTTTGTCAAATAAGTATTTCATAGTCATCTGTATATCATCCAAATGTATATCAATGTATCAGAGTGTGTGATACACTTTTGCCATTGCCGTAGCGTTATTTCTTATAAGATCTTACCTAAACCAGTAGTCTCAAGGTCGAAGAATACCCATGGTGCACCTATATTGTCCATGTCATCTATCTCTACAGGGGGATAACATGGTGGGGGAATGGTCTCTGTATCATTGCTTCCTTCTTTGAAGTCAGTTTCAGACATATATGTGGTACCTTCCATTATCACCTTTGAGGAAGAGTTCTGATACCTGTGATGTCAAACATAATATTACCAATAAAAACTAAAACTATCACTGGAGGTTGTTAATACCCTCGCAACTCCGCTTTAATTAATTTTATTCCAAAAACTTCAACAAGTTAGAAAAAGTAACTAGAAACCCTCAGACAGCCATATCCCCACCAAAATTATTCATCCATACTAGAAATGCCACTATAAGCGACTAATGCCCCCGAAATGATGTATTGAAATAGTGTACCTTTTTTTTACCTTTAACCCCTTTGTGTGACATTGACCTTGGAGCTACGTATACGGACCAAGGTCTTGCGCGCGTCACGTAAAATTAATGTTCTATGCGTTTAAAAAAAGCTGAAATCCGTACAAATAATTTTCAGTAAATCCTCAATTTCAATGAAAGAGTCTGTTCATCTCTTTCTCGTGCATTTTCAAACGGACTGTACATGTACATTTATAAATGTATGTTTATGTATTCCAGCCTTTTGGGTTTGTTTGTAATGTTACCTTTCAGATTTTATTTCCAATCCTCTATTCTTAGCTGCATGGGTGCTTTTAATGGCTTTCGTTTTTGCTGTTTGAATGTCACGCAATATTGCTATTCTTCTAGTAAACCCTCAAGGTGACAATTCAGTCTTTTCGTGCACCTAAAATATTAATATAGTAGCATTGCTATAAACATCTTACTAGCTCCCAGAGTGTTTTCTAGAAGTTTTAAAGGAAATAAAACCTTCTATGCAAAATCACATTTGAAACAAGAAAAACAGACATTATAAAAAGGTTAAACTCAGTGCTTTTACCCATGTCTTGAAATATTCTATATAAAATAAGTTTTCCATTATAAAAGTTTACTTTTTTTCAACAAAATTGAGCCATGTCATGTGAAAAGCAGTCTTTGTACCCTGATCAGCATGTATATCTGTTTAGTAATTGTCTATGTGTACAGAAATATTTAAAAATACATTGTGGGAAGCTTAGTGTCCCTTAAAGGAAAAAAAAACATTACCATGCAAAAGTAAAAACAATTCAACTTCTACAATGCATAACGAACATAGCAAGAAGAACAAACTAGAACAAAAGGTACATTCAGTGTTAGATTGGTCAGAACTGTGAAAACATTATAATTCACGGAAAACTAATATTTGGTGTATTTCGTGATTGTGCCAACCAGAAAACAAGTTGGAAATCAATATTTGTTTCTGCCATTTTAAGTAACAACTAGAATTATAACTGAAGATGATTAATACCTGGCAACAGCGCTTAAACTTAAAGTGTTATACGAATTTAAAAATAAAGTGGCTTTAAATGAAAGCCTATTGTATTCGAATGTCAATACCGTTTTCCGTTTGCTCAATAACAGATGATAAATGTGCGTTCTATAGGTATGAAGTTTACCTCTACAAAAAAAAACACTAGTGCGCCATTGATGTCAGAAGGGGTTTTCGTGATATGTTCAAATGTACCGTATGGATTCGTGATTTACCGATGAACGAGAAGGGTTACAATGTTGACATAATTATTTTTTAAAAACTTCTAACCATTATCTTTGAAATACAAATTAACAAGAGGTCAATGTCCTTGAAGCTCTACTGACAGACTTTTGATAGCAAGATCAGCCATGAGGAAAATGTTTTTAATGAAACCAGAATTAGGATGCATATAATATGATCCAAATATACAGTCGCTTGTTCTTATCCATTTTGAAAGAAAAACTTTTGATCCAAGCAGAATAGGCTGAGTCAAAGTTCCACCGTAACTAATCCAGGGAAAACGAGTGACGAAATTCTATTCATTTTTAATAATTATTTAAAAACATTGTATCTTAAAAACTTTACATAATATTAAAAAAATAAATAAACAGTATAAAAGATTGTGAAATCTACAAGTCATATTATAATCCAATGAAAGACATTTACCGGTAAACAGTATTCTAAAGTAAACTTGTTTTATCATTTTATAATATACCATAATTACCCACCATTAATAGAGAAATATAAACTAGATGGGTGTTTCGCGGAACACGTGTGTCGCCTGTCAGTGCTTTGTCAGGGTAACAAGGTTTTTTGGACCCGGATAAATGACCCTGACAAACTGGCCTGACTAAGTTTTCGTGATGAAAAAAAATAGTATTTAACCCATACAATGACCTTCAGTGTGCCGCCCTTGACATTTACATTTTAGTATGGCCATGTCGATGTTGTCATGACAAGTATATATTGACAGATTGGTGAAGAAATAAAAAGAATTGAGAAGTTATAGCCAACGTTAAGTTTTCGTAAAGAAAAAAAAAGAGTATTTAACCCATATAATGACCTTCAGTGTGACCTTGACCTTTATATTTTAGTATGATAATGTCGATGTTGGCATGGTGAGTATATACTGAAAGCATAATGAAGAAATATCAAGAAATGAGAAAGTTATAACCAACGTTAAGTTTTTGTGAAGAAAACGAGTATTTAACCCATATAATGACCTTCAATATGACCTTGACCTTTATATTTAATTATGGTCATGTCGGTGTTGTCATGATGAGTATAATTATAAGAAAGTAAGTATTTTATTATAGTGACATGTGCATAATATACAATACAATCATAGTACAGAAGGAAATAAATAGCACCCGGCCCAGTGGGCCTATAAGTCACCGTTTATAATGTATATATTTAAAGTTTTTAGAAATGTCAAGAAATGAGAAAGTTAAAACCAACGTTAAGTTTTCTTGACGGACAGACTGACGGACTGACTGACGGACGACAAAGTGATCCCCATGTATCGCATTTTTCTTCGGAAAGGCGACACAAAAAGTATAAAATGAACATTATACCTCCCTTTACGATTTTCTTTTATATAAAAAATGCATATAAATCGTACTAAAACAATATTTTTTAGAAAAGATGTCAAGTGTTTACTAGCCAACTACATGTAAAACAAAGACAGCCACTGACCGCCAAAATTAATATTGAGTCAAAAATAATTTTGCTTAGGACTAACTACATATCATGCCAAGTCGATACCATTTATGACTGCCACAAAGTAGTAATTTAAAAATCTTTTTTAGCTGTGGCAATTCTTGCCGACCGTATTTTTACTTTAAACCAACTAGACTTCATGAACATCTATCAAGTAGTTTAAGAGGAGTAGTCGCCACAAGTGTGTCCTATAAAGCACTATATAAATAAAGATGGCCGCTAGCAGCCATATTTAATGTTGAATCAAAATGATTTTCGTCAAGGACCAACACCATGTCATGCTGATCATTTTAGAAAACGTCCCATATCAATATCACTTATAGTTTCGGAGTCGCTACAAAAAATGTTAAATAAGAAATCCGTGGATTCACATGTCTCGCCTAACGGGGGGCTGGACTTAAAAATAAAACGGTCAATGATGCTTAAATAAAAGTTTGTAAACATTTTAGTAACTAAAAACAATGGAGTTTGCTGAGATGACAGTTAAGTGCATTTGTCTAAAAACAAGAGGCACACGAGGGCCTGTGGATGCTCTACTGGCGAAAACGGCTCTTACATCAAGGGTTTTCGACATAAAATTCCCATCAGTAGTTCTTTCAAAACATTGCAAAAACAACAGGGATAGTATTTCCTTACATCGCTCACCTGGTAATGTAATCATGGGCAATAAGTCTGCTGTGTCTAGTCTGGCATGGGTATTTTTTAATTTGTCCCACTTTCTTCTATGAATGAAATTTCATGAAAATGGGGGAGTGGGGGGTAGGATTTCCTTAAATCGCTCACCTGGTAATCATGGGCAATAAGTCTGCTGTGTCTAGTATGGCATGGGTATTTTTTAATTTGGTAAAGAAACAAATATGGTAAAGATCAGATAAAAATGAAGTAACTACAGAATTAACAAAGGAAAATACAATATGGCATTTTTCAACAAATCAAGGGCCATAACTTGTCGTTACCAACAATATCTAGCTGGTTTTCGAACTTGTCCAAGATTTCATTGATATACCGCGCTTTGCACAACTATACATCATACTGAGGCTTCCTGCCAAATTTTGTAGAAATCCAATAAGCCATTTAGGAAGAGTCTAAGCGCCAACAAGAAATTTAAAGTAAAAATTTCAAAGTGTCATAACTCCGTCATAATCACCGAACTAGAACAAAAGTGTGACATGCACAACTAGACATCTTACCGATGCTTCCTGCCAAGTTTCGTCGAAATCCAACAAGGCGTTTAGGAGGAGTAGCGCCGACAAGAAAACGTCAAGAGGCCATCAAAAATCAACGAACCGGAAAAAAACGCAATAGGCACAACGAGAAATCATAGCAATGCTTCCTGCTAACACGGCGTTAACACAAAAAAAATCAAAATTAAGTAATAAAACAAAATAATGAAATAAAAAAAAACATAAACACAATATTTAAAAAAATATAAAAAATTAAAAAAATTAAAAAAATCTAAAAAAAATCAAACAAATATATATATATATATATATAAAAGAAAATGTAAACAAAAAAAAATACAAAACATCTGGTAAAGATCAGATGAAAAATGAAAGCCCTATCGTATTATCGAGGCAAAATATAGCACTTTTAACTAAATCAAAGGCCATAACTTCGCTGTTACTGGTCCGATCTGGCTGGTTTTCGAGCTTGTGTCAGCTTTCATTGATATTAACAATCTGTTAAAGTTTGGTAAAGATCGGATGAAAAATGAAGGCCCTTGGCCAGTAGAGCTAAAAAATATCAGCTCCAAAAAGTAGGTCAAGGTCACAGATGAAATCCATGCATCCAAAAAGATGCACTACCCAAGACACAACTATGTCAAAATAGACTTTGTTTTCCCCCAAAGATTAAGCTATAAATTAGGTTTAAAACATCTAGTGCATAATTCTAGTTCATGAGAAAGTGATGTAAATGTAACAATTAAAGTTATCTGCCCTTTGCTTGCATGGTGAAGGTCACTTCCACATTTGCTTCATCACGTTGTGATGTACCACCCAAGATACAACTATAAGCAAAGTTTGAAAGGTCTAGTGCTTACAGTTTGTGAGAAAATGACCTTTCAAACTTTACTTATATTTGTATCTTGAGTGGTACATTGCAACGTGACAAAGCAAATGTGGATGTGACCTTCACCATCCAAGCAAAGGGCAGATAACTTTAATTGTTACATTTACATCACTTTCTCATGAACTAGAATTATGCACTAAATGTTTTAAACCTAATTTATAGCTTAACCTTTAGAAGAAAACATATTCTATTTTGACATAGTTGTGTCTTCGGTAGTGCATCATTTTTTTGGATGCCCGGATTTCATCTATGACCTTGACCTACTTTTTGGAGCTGATGATTTTTAGCTCTACTGGCCAAAGGCCTTCATTTTTTATCCGATCTTTACCAAACTTTACCAGATTGTTAGAAAGTTCGAAAACCAGCCAGATCGGACCAATAACAACGGAGATATGCTCTTGATTTAGTTAAAAATGCTATATTTTGCCTCGTTAATACCAATAGGGCTTTCATTTTTCATCTTATCTTTACCAAACTTTACCAGATGTTTTGCCTCTTTTTTTTTTATTATTATTAGTATATTTTTCTTATTTTTATTTTATTTTTTTAATTTTTCGAAATTGTTTAATTGGTTGATTTATTTTTTTTGTATTTTTTTTTTTTAATTTTTTTTTTTTTAATTTTTCTTATTTCATTATATATATATATTTTAATTTGTTTTTATATTAACGCCGTGTTAGCAGGAAGCATTGCTGTGCCTATTCTTGTCGGCGCCCCCTAAACGCCATTTTGGATTTCGACGAAACTTGGCAGGAAGCATCGGTAAGATGTCTAATTGTGCATATCGAGCTTTTGTTCCAGTTTGCTGATTTATGACGGAGTTATGGCACTTTGACATTTTTACTTTAAATTTCTTGTCAGCGCTACTCCTCCTAAACGGCTTGTTGGATTTCTACAAAATTTGGCAGGAAGCCTTAGTATGATGTCTAGTTGTTTTTAAACAAATGCACTTAAATTTCATCTCGGCGAACGGCAAACTCGATTGTTTTTAGTTGCTAAAATGTTTACTAACTTTCATTTAAGCATCATTGACCTTTTTATTTTTAAGTCCAGCCCCCATTAGGCGAGACATGTGAATCCACGGATTTCTTGTTTACTTAGGACCAACTAGATATTAAGAGCAACCTTCCTGTGAAGTTTCATGAAAATCCATTTAGTAGTTCCAGAGGAGTAGTCGCAAAAGTTTTTGCTATATAACTATATGTAAACAAAGATGGCCGCTAGATGCCGTGTTTGACATCAAATCAAATGAATTTTGTTTAGGACCAAATACATGTCATGCAAGTCATTTTAGTGAAGGTTCCGAATCAATACCACTTATGGTTTTTGAGAAGTAGTCGCCACAAAGTTATATTTTTAAATCTATTTTTAGCCGTGGTGGCCATCTTGAATTTCCGGTCAATCTGAATTTTTGCGAGGAGTATTCGCCACAAAAAAAGTTTACAAACGGACAGACAACTGATCTGTGATCATTAGAGCTAAACAATCAGCATTCGTAGGACTCTTTAAAGTGCAAACAAGAGCTGTCGGAGGACAGCAAATATAGCTCTTCCTTAAAATCATATTGAACAAACAAATCATCGTTCAATGTTTAAGTCAAGTTATTGTAAGAACATTAAATACATTTTACGTGCTCCATCTGAACAAACTCGGTAGATTAGAGGAGGCTACATATAAAATATCTGAGCTCTAACCCTTGTGATTTTGGAGATGATTATTATGTGTTTTTTTCTATGTATTTCTATGTAATTCAAGGGCCACTACTCAGGCGTTACAGGTCCGATCTTGCCCATTAATGAACTTGTTGAGGTATTAAGGTCAAATACAATATGTTCAAGTTCTATCGTGTTAACAAGGCAATTGATGACGGTTGACCACTGGCGACAGACAAGAAGCGGTCACAATATCTCATGCTTCAGAAAACTGGTTTATTCCTATGGAACAAGATGTACCCATAAATTGTCACCTGATAAACTTCATAAGACCTGCCACTGCCGCTTTTCTGCCACCCTGTATATACACAGTCTGTTATTGCGGATATACCTTGATTTCAGTAATATATATATATAGAACAGCTGTTATAAGTTACATTATACCATAAACTATTAATAGATAGGAAATTAAATCTGAGTTCATTGATTATTGAATTTAGTAAAAATATCTCTGAACACAATAAAAAGCGAGCATTTTTCAATTGATTCATAACCATTCTGGGATCATTTAATAAATTCAGAGCCATCAACGGATGTTTTTGTGTGATCTTTGAGGAAATTCCTTTCAGTACTTTGCAAATAATAACTGAGACACGATTTTAGATCCCCAAGTAGAGCTAAACACAAGAGAGCCAAAATGGCCCTACATCTATCACCTGATGATCAAGCTTATAATTTCATAACAAAATTAAATCACGCAGTCAATGGCGCGCCATCGCAAATTTCCGCACATGCCTTAACGTGTACAGGTCTAATTATAGTTATAGGTGAGGATATCAACGGTCTCCAAGTTATGACCCAGGGCCCTATACTGGTTAGACGGTTGTATACGTCTGCATATGTAAGTGTATATATGGTTATAGGATGAGGATATCAACGGTCTCCAAGTTATGACCCTGGGGCCTATACTGGTTAGACGGTTGTATACGTCTGCTTATGCTCAGTAAGTGTATATATGGTTATAGGGTGAGGATATCAACGGTCTCCAAGTTATGACCCAGGGACCTATACTGGTTAGATGGCTGTATACGTCTGCTTATGTAAGTGTACATATGGTTATAGGTGAGGATATCAACGGTCTCCAAGTTATGACCCAGGGCCCTATACTGGTTAGACGGTTGTATACGTCTGCATATGTAAGTGTATATATGGTTATAGGGTGAGGATATCAACGGTCTCCAAGTTATGACCCAGGGACCTATACTGGTTAGATGGCTGTATACGTCTGCTTATGTAAGTGTACATATGGTTATAGGTGAGGATATCAACGGTCTCCAAGTTATGACCCAGGGACCTATACTGGTTAGATGGCTGTATACGTCTGCTTATGTAAGTGTGTATATGGTTATAGGTGAGGATTTCAACGGTCTCCAAGTTATGACCCAGGGACCTATACTGGTTAGATGGCTATATACGTCTGCTTATGTAAGTGTATATATGGTTATAGGTGAGGATATCAACGGTCTCCAAGTTATGACCCAGGGACCTATACTGGTTAGATGGTTGTATACGTCTGCTTATGTAAGTGTATGCTATGGTTATAGGTGAGGATATCAACGGTCTCCAAGTTATGACCCAGGGACCTATACTGGTTAGATGGCTGTATACGTCTGCTTATATAAGTGTATATATGGTTATAGGTGAGGATATCAACGGTCTCCAAGTTATGACCCAGGGACATATACTGGTTAGATGGCTGTAAACATCTGTTCATGCTCGGTTAAGTGTATCTATGGTTATAGGGTGCGGATCTCAACGGTTTCCATGTTATGACTCAGGGGCTATGTCCCCTCGGATGGGGATAGACCCAGGGGCCTATACTTGTTAGATGGTTGTATACGTCTGCTCATGCTCAGTAACTATATATATGGTTATAAGGTGGGGATCTCAACGGCTTCCAAGTTATGATCCAGGAGCTATGTCCCCAGGGCCGATACTGGTTGTATAGCTATATCTGTATGTTCATGCTCAGTAAGTACAAAACTGTGGTTTCAGAGAAATGTTTTGCCCTATATAAGTCTATGTAAAAAATGTGACCACTGGAGTGGGGCCAAGTTGAACCCATGTTCTCGAACAAACTTAATAGAGGACCATAAGCTTATGGTACATGCAACATTTGGATCTCTAGCTTATGTAATTCCAGAGAAGAGGATTATTTTCAAGATTTTCCTTTATTTATAACTCTATGTACTGTGACACCCGGGGCGGAGCCAGATATTACCTCAAGGTCACCATTTGAACAAGCACGGTAGACGACCATAAGTGTATGCTGTATGCAATATATGAGAGCTCTTATCATTGCGGTTTCTTAGGATGCGTTTAGTCATAGAAACTGGGTAACACAGTTAAGAATAAATCTTTACATGAACGGTTTTGGATACGTATGGGTAAACCTTAAAGTGTATGTAAGAAGACTAGAAGACCAGTTTCATCAAACATGGCCCGAAAACATCCACACTAACCAAAAATTAGAATCATACCGAGATTTTAAAACAGATTTTAAGTTTTTTTTTTTTTTTAAATTGCCTTGCAATACGAAAATTCTGGCATGCACTATCATCTTTTCGAACTTCCTCGCATGATCCCGAAATAGAAAAAAAGGAGATACAGAGGTATTCCTAGGAATGAAAGGGTAAACATTGCCGAGACACAGTAGAAAATGAATATCACTTTATATTTAATTGCAAACTGTATGATGATTTAAGACAATACTTACCAATACAATTTACACATAAGTATTCTCTGTACACATTTAAATCATTGTTTTCAAATGAAAATCCATCAATAATTATTATAAAATATTTAGCCATGTTTATATTTCATGCTTTTCACAAAAGAACATGTTTTTAGAGACTTTGTGAATATATAGTTTTTTCGCGTTGATTGCCTAAAATATTGGTGGTTTTGTACATTAATGCTGGATGCACCAGTTATATATTTGTTTGTTTGTATATAAAATGTATTGTGTTATGGGCCGGTGGCCAAAATCGCGATAAAGAAATTGAAACCAAATGAGCGTTGGTTTTACAGTGGTAAACAACTTGAATGTGTTTCATTTTATAAATATCTTGGTATGTATATTACTCCAAAACTTTCATGGTCAAAAACACACGAAAACTTAGCAAAACAAGCAACTAAAAAGCAATGGCATGAATTTTTCAATATCAACGTAAATTTGGAAGATTTCAATCCAATGATATATTTAAATTATTTGATAGTATGGTCAAACCAATTATTATATATGGATCAGAGATATGGGGTTATACGTATAATGAGAATTTGGAAAGAGTTCATATAACATTTTGTAAAATTCATTGTAACTTCATCTTTAAATTTGTTTCTGTGTGTGTTTGTGGTTGACTGTAGTCTTTGAATGCTGCTTTTCCTGTTCGATTTTTATATCTATATTTACCATTGCAAGCAGCTGACTTGTTTGCTTTGGGGGAGTGCGGTAGAACTCCATTATGTACAGCCTATATTCCAAGATGTATCCAGTACTGGCTTAAGCTTATCTCGTTGGAAAATCACAGGTACCCAAAACAATGTTATTACATGTAAAGCGTTTGGAGGAGGCAGGTAGCACACGTGGGCCGGCGAAATTAGTAGTTTATTGTACAAATTTGGTTTTGGGTATGCGTGGCTTTCACATGAGATCGGCAATCCAACTTTGTTTTTGACTATGTTTAAGCAAAGATTAAAATATTTGTACATGCTAATATGGTATGGAAAGGTTGATGTATCAAGTAAAGCTTATTATTACAAAACACTATAAATCATTGCGTAACATTGAACAATATCTCTCTGTTGAAATGGCATAGTTCTCTATCTAGATTTCGATGTTCTCCTCATAATTTAGCTATTGAAAGGGTAGACATTTAAATATAGAAAGAAATATGAGGTTGTCTCATTTATGGTATGCTAGAATTATATCAGTAAGTGAAGATGAATTTCACTTTATAATGGAGTGTAGAGAATATGAGGAATATCGAAGTCTATTTTCAGAGCAAATTGACTGGTTGACATATCTTTGAATATGTTTTATCAACTTACATCATGTACAAATACCTAAATATCTTATCCATTGCAAATTTCATATATAGAGCAAACCAAAATCGTAAACTGATTATCGATGACAATTTCTTGAATTAGATAAATATAGAGTTTACATGAAGAATGTTAAGTAGATATTAGATATAGACAAAACGTAAAGTTTCTACTTAATTTGTTTATACATTCTATATTTGTAATCTGAAATTATTATAAACATGTTGTATTCATATATCTTCATCCATATAATGTATAGTAATGTTATTATGCTGTTCGACTTGTTTCTTATGATGGGCCGGTGGCCTAAATTATGAAATAAAATTTCTTGATTGACTGACTGACTGATTGTTGTTTTGTGACGAGAATTAAGCTATTTGCTTGTGTTCTATTTAAAAGTTTTTGGTTCTATTTAATATTTGTTTAGCATGTTTAACCTTAAATCAGGATGCTGTTTCTTGTGACAAAAACGTCTTTAAAAATATATTCAGTTCTAAACGGGAATTTTAAAGGGTTAACGAAAACATACAACACATCGTTGCAATGAAGCAGAACTAACAATGTATAGCCTTAACATTCCTTAATGTATACTGTTATTCGGACTATAGTACAAATGTATTCCCACAAACGACACAAACGCATATATATGTATTATTAGTTTGTCTGTGTGTGTTAAGCAATTAAAACGTAACTAGGTTCTCAAAAAAACGATGAATATGTCCACATTGATTTTGTTCTTATTTCATAGCCGGCCTACATGGTAAGTTGCACGCTTTTATTGCCTTGCGTTTTAAACCTTATGGTACCGATGCGTTTTGTATATATACCGTACAAGTACTGGACTGTTTGTCGGAAACCAATGATCGTTTGCTTTTATTTTTGTTAACATGGTAGGTTCTAAAACAAAATTCAAACGGTCAATGGTTTCATCTCCGTCTCATTCAAGTATATTCAAAATTTTGAATTGGGCAGAGCTCTTCCTGTGAAAATGAAAATTATTTGTTGCTGATTTTATGGAATTAATGATAATACGGCATCAAATTGATTTCACATATAAGAGCAAATGAAGAATAAAAAAAGTGTTCTGAAATGTTATCATATATGTACAATCTGACATTAAAATATACCATTTTTGTGCATCTGCCTAGAAATATCCACAAACTAAAAACAATAACATCCTCATCATCCTCTCAGTCTTATCAAGGGCAGTTGAAATCCAAAATTTTGAAATTTATTTAATTTTGGCTCAAATTTGACAAACACAGAGGTGTCTCCCAGCAATATTACAAATGTACATGTGTTACTTAGCATGCTTCGATCATGCTTGAAAAATGAGGTGCCAGGTAGGTAAACAGATGTGTGTATTCAATCAATAGTAGTGTGCTTGACCATGCATACATTGTAATTACCTAGGCTAACTTACCTGTATTATTATGTCATGATAATGTAAACCTTCAGGAACCTCTATACTTTGTGTATTAAACGGTCACCCCATTATGGTCATTGGAAATTGATTTTGAGAATGTGTTCATGTACAATATTTGTAAAGTTTTAAGTGATTGGTATACAAATTTAAAAAATGGATTTTCAGATGCCCTAGATAAGACTTTGAAGATTACATTGCTCTTGATAATATTTATTTTGCTTCTCGGAATATTACTGTGTGGATGCAGGAAAATGGCAGTTTTTTAATTTAAAATAATTACTAAACTATTGCATTTTTTCTATTGATTTCTTTCTCTATATATGCTATATATATATAATAAATAATGAAAGTACTTGATTTAATTCCCATAACTTGTGCTTAAAATGCATATTGTGTCGAAATGGTTTTCATTATCACAGGTTGGATATCACCAATTCAAATTGCTGAAGTACCTTAAGCTAAAAAGAAATTCAACTCGGGAATTTCCGCTATATTATATGTACAATATGCTGCTGTAAATCGAACGGTACATGGCTACGTAAGACATGTCCTTTCGGGAAAAAAAAGACTAAAACAACTCATAACACAGCAAATAGTATTCCTTCAAACTGAAAGTTTTATTATTGACAGAATATGCATTTGGCTCAAGCATGTGAGCAAACTTAGGATGCAAAATTTGGCAAACTCTTTACTTTAAATACAGTACTGAAATGGCTCAATTTTTCAAAGAGGAACTTAAATATTTACGAATTTCTTGTTACAAAGTGTACTGTGATTAAAACGTCTACAACACCACATTTGTGTCCTTTCTCTAACTAACTTCAAAACATCTTGTGATTTCTTTGGAATAATATGTGGAATTAAGTGTACAGTATATACAATATATAGCGGAAATTCTCGTGCTGCGTTTCGTTTTGGCTTCAGTATATAATTGAGATCGAGCCTTTTTGCAAAACTATTCAAACTCCACCCACATTTTTCTCAATTTTCTGCTAAAATTGTCCTTAAATATAGCTGTTTGTATCGTGTAGTTTAAATAAACAATGGCTCACCTTAGAGTGGCATCACATAAAGACGGTAAATCCTATCACGCAAACTATCAGAAAAATCTCAACAAGATACGTCCGTTTCGATTTTCAAATCAAAGATGGCGACACTTTTGTGAAATATTTAGAGCATGTGAATTATATCAACTGAACAAATCTCTGACCTGTGTAGTGAGTCATCAACGGTTATTGGACCAAAACATGCACGAAATTCACGTGCACATAATCCGTACATTGTTAAAGGAACAATCGGCAATATTGATGTTCGCATATAAAAACAAACCAAACGTCTACATGTCTGTTCTTCGTTTCATCATAACAGTTGTATGTTTTTTATGTTAAAATAAAGAACCTCTATCAAGTTTAAAGGGACACAAGACAATCTTGATTTGTTAACCTTTAGTTTTTCGACATTTCTACATAGCTTGTATTTTTAAAATCATTAATAATTATTATTAGAATATTGCGAATCAAATTAGTTTTGCGTATTATTTACTCTTAAGCTCCGGAAGCTTCTAAATGCAAGAAATCACATCGTCACCCAAGTAAAAAAAAGAGAAAAAAGCGATGCATCTATTACTGCACCGGATCAAGGATCTTGATATTCCTATATTACACTGTCCAATATTAACTCCATATATGACGCTCGATATTTCTTTTTTTTGTTTGTGGCAGAGACAGACCTCTCGCCAGCTGTAAGAATCGACACTCTGAGCTCCCAATGGGATTCGAGCCCGCAGCGGTAAGAGGTGAGAAGGTTTACAACGCAACGTCGTTAACCCCTCGGCCACGGAGATTTTGCAGAAAACTTGCACGTAGACTTCCTATCAAGAATAACACATTCAAGAGAAAGTACACTTAAATATATGTTATATACCGAGTTAGGACATAACTCGTCGAAATAAATATTAAATCAATAATCCATTACGTGGTCCGAGTATTAACTTTCACACCCCATACAACCCCTTCTCCAAGATGGCTAGGGTATGAAAGAAAAACCTTAATTTCGGATTTAAAAGTTTGCATATTGTAAAATTAAAACATTTAACAGGTAATTGTAGACAGTTTATCGCAATTTTGTCAGTAAAAGTGTTTTAAACGTGTTTTATTGTCGAAATATCCGTTATAACATCCTGCTAATATAAGCTTTCCCATCGCTTAATGGAATTAAGGCGGGACCACGTAATGATTGCCTTTTGGACTAAGCTTAAAATGAGTAAATGTACCAACGTATCGTCATAGTGTTACGAGGCAATGCTCTATTCATCTTCACATTGTTTTAGATGGATACAATAGGATTATTACTAAAGTAACGTGTTCTGAAAGTTTGTATCACCTCTCGTAGGTACATGACAGATCAAGGATCTCACGAGAGGCGGAGCCTCGTGTGTGATCCTTGATCTGTCATTTACCTACGAGAGGTGACACACCCTTGCAGAACACGTTACTCTTGTAATGATCCTTTTATTATATACCTCCTGTATATGATTAAATATTAGAAATATTTACGTTTTTGTTGCATACGTATGCAATAAAGAAGGTTTCTTAATGTTTCAAGGCTTATTTTTTGATAAAGCGTAGGAGGGAAATGGGCGTATTTTAATATTTTTGGGGTTTAGATACAGCTTACAAGTTAGAGTTTATTGGTGTGACAAACTTGTCGTAACGTCGTCTTGACGTTCTCGTGCAAATTGGTGTAAACAGTAGGGGAGCAGCCTTGATATTTTCCTACATCTTTCAAATATCGCAACCACGCTTGACAACGAAAAGTAGTACGTCAACTTTCGGCAACGTAAAAAAAAAAAAAATGTCCGCCATTTTGAATTTTTTAAAACGCATAATTTGGAAAATTGTGACAATTTTTGATCATGAAATTTCATTTCCCCTTTAGGTTTCGTGATTTTCGTCTGTACCGACTTTTTTTTTAGAAGCTCTACTGCGTGATAAATTCAGACCCGCCTTGTAAAATGTCGAAGCGAGGGGCGATAACTCTAAAAGATGCCATCTTTAGAATACGATTAAAATGACAACAACCGTGTGTTTTTTGTTAAATAAAGTACGAGGAGATACTTTAATTGTTGTTTTAGCTCACACATTACATGAATTTTGCTGCATATCACGAAAAGCATGTTATTTCTTTATCAAAAGTACACGAAAATACGAATTGTTTGATTTAACTGTAATTTTGACTCGACTGACCTCGCAAGAACTGCAGGCGCGTATTCGATGGAGCGGGTAGTATTGGGCACCCTCTCATATGTGGAAAGTTTACGTAACAATCGCTACTGTTCCAGATGGGAGTTGGGATGGAGAGAAGGAGGGGGAGGGCATCTGAACTGAGATTTAAAAGGATGCGCCCCATCCCCATCCCACCCCAACTAAAATCATGAAAGCTAGTTTGTTTTTGAAAGCTCTTCCAGGCATACAGTACATTCTTAAACATATTCAGATAATATATTTGTTGCTGTGTTTTTGACTAGACTGTCCAGTGTCTAATTGTCATCCGCAACTTGGCGCAGTCAGTAGCGCAGCGGATTTGTAACCGGAGGTGGTGCCACTGAGTTTTGTCGGTGTGTTCTTGGGCAAGACACATTCCCTTAGCCTCATCCGTCGGATGGGGACGTAAACAGGGTGGTCCCGCTTATAGGTCTATCATCCGAGCATGTTAAAGAACCATAGGAATCTGTTCGATAATAAGGGTAGTGCACGGTTCCCGGATTCCTATGTATCCTTCCCCTCTCTCTGAGGCGGCTCTAAATAACCTGTACTGTGTTGATGAGCCGCTAAATATTCAATTCAATTCATCCGCAACTGCACTCAGCACTGTCATATGTACTAAAGCTGTCCCATGCTAGTATCATGAATCAACCGTGGAATATATCACCCACACATAAAAGGGTTTGAGGGCCCCATCTTACTTGTATTAGTTTAAATATAGACCATTTGTCGGTTGAAACCTAAGATGAATTTTTTATCAGACAGAAACACTGTCGTAATACTTATACTGATAGCATCGAAGGAAAATAAAGAAGGCCATTTCTTTTACTTTATATTTTTAAAGTTGAATTGTGTTTTATGTCATTATAGCACATTTTAGGCCATATTTCCTGGGTAGAACCAGTACTGTGTACTTACTGCTATCTGTAAGAATCGACACTTTCTCACCTACAAGTTGAGCTCCCATTGGGAATTGAACCCGCAGCGGTGAGAGGTGAAGATGAGAATGTATACAAATATAAAATGCCAACCGAACATCTCAACTCAATATGTCCATGGGACTTGAATGAACGCACTGAAAACAATCCGTGGAAAATTGTACTATGCAAGAATATATATTCATAAATAAATTTTATTTTGATGCAAAATCGATATGCTCCTCTAGACATCATAGATAAAGATCATGTAAAGTTTCGAAAAGATTGGTTAAAAACTGTGGAAGGATATAGACGCACAGATAACTAACACCATATGCCGCCTCACCTTTCAATGGTAAACAATAAACATTTAAGGTACATATTAAGGCCTTAAATATTATCTTTCATGACTAAGTAAAAAATATGTAACAAGTCAGATATCAAAATGAATTATTTATTTGATTTAAAACATTTTATTTCAAATATTTACATCAAAACATCCCAAATATAAAGGGTATTACATAACAAATTAAATTGCATCATACAATAATTGTTTTTATTTATTAAAGGGACACACAGCATTTATCAAGTTTTTATCAAGCTTTAAAATGTAATTTATTTTCACTTTACACCCGCTTGCATATATTTAAATTATAAGTTATAACATTTTGGAGTTTAAAAAAAAGAAGATTGCTGCATGTCCCTTTAATATGTTATTGTTTATATGGTGCAAGCCAATTTGAACATATGTGGGGTTATATATATATACATGTATCTGTTTGTTATTTTTTTGGTGAGGAAGACCACTCACTTTTCTTCTTCTGGGTATAACCGGTAATATACACCTCCTGCCATCTGTTATTCCACAAACTTTTATATATTCCAATAAAATTCAAAAAACATTTTAATCCAATAAATAAATTGGGCACGGCCGGTCAGATTAACAGAAACACATTTATATTTTCATATTAGCCCTTATTTTGAGCCACTCCAATGAACTATCCAGTTAATGTCGCCAACGATCCACCTTGTGTCTACAGTCGGATATGCATGTTGATATGATATTGTGCTGGCTGAACTGGTGATCCTCTTACTAGACATATTTTTCTTGAAGTTGATGCTAGTACTGTCCGTATGAGGTATTGCTGATTCATGATTCATAAAAAAAAAAAATGTTGTACACCATCTTGTTATTATATACTATTCTTGTTCGTTTAAGTATTTCTGATTCTGTTGTTAATGTTGTAAAAAGTTATATGTGACTACTTGTTTCAATAAAATCCTCCCATATATATTGGGACATCACTAACTATTTTCAGCTAACTCCCAGCATCTCAGGACTCCAGGCTCTGAAAATAAAAATGACATACATGATATTTTGTTTCAACTTAAATAGGTAACAAGTTGTAGAACTGAAATATGTAAATGAATAGTGATTATAGAACTTTTTTTACATGTACAATAAATTAAAAATAATCGTTTTCTGCTAAATCAACACATTTATTACCGGTATACCTTATTTAGAGCCGCCCCAAATGACACATAGGAATTCGAGAACCTGTCTTACTCTTACTAATGTATATATTAATAATTTTTATGGTTGTTTATCGTGCTTGGAGGATAGACTCCCCAGTTTCAATCCCAATCAAACAAAAGAGGCTGAGGAACAAACAAGACTGAGGGAAGATGTATTGCCCGAAACCATAGACGAAACTCAGTGGTGCATGTGTGACTTGAACCGGAAGCACCAGGCCAAAAATAAAATTATGTTTGTTTCCCCTTCCCGACCCATGCAAAAAAGGGTTGGGTAGGTAGGTAGGTAAAATATTTTTTTATTTCATTTCTTTTATTTGAGATCAAAACTGGAATACATGCTACCTATAAGACACATTTAAGACGGTACCAACCCAGTCGTGTCTGAACATCGTGCTGCATGTTCATTAAAAGACAATACATTCGGTACCTACCCGATTTGTCTTACAGTACTATTGTACTTTAACATAGCAGTTCTCAATAAGAACCACACATATATAAAGTATTAAAAAAAAAATTTAAAAAAAAAAAAAAAAAAAAAAAAAAATTTCGCCAGTGTCGAAAAAATAATTCGGGTCGCGGCAATTTCGGTGGGTCGGTCGGGAAGGGGAAACAAACATAATTTTATTTTTGGCCCCAGATTGCTATCATCCACCATGCTATTGCTGGGCCATGCCAGCACATTATGTTAAGTCGGGGTCTTGGTTAAGTTTAATAATTTAGATGTAATACAGGGACCTTTTTATTTTGTTTGTTTAATTTTACATATGTACTAAGCACAATATGACCTATTTATGTGTCGATGTGCTGTAAAACACCATTTTTATTTTTAGTATAAAAAGTCTGAGACTAAGTGCAGGCACAGACCTAATAACAAATTATTAATATGTCTGTGGTGCAGGACTGGTGCACAATGCCACATATTTTGCAAAGAACAAACATTGATAAATTCATAGATTTTTTGAAGCTGCGCTTACCTACATACTGGCTAATACAAGGCTCTTGATGTAGTTATACTGTGAGACTGGGAAATTTGACTTGAATCTGGCTATGGTAATACTGCACACTGCCTCTAGCTAACTTAGTCTTAGCAGACCTGAAAAAAACAAGTCATATATGATATTGTTTCATTTGTTTTTAATATTAATAACTCTGTCCAACTTTCTCAATGCTAACAATGTCAGCATTCCATAACATTTTACATAAAACACAACTGGAATTGAAAGTGGTGCTTTCCAGAAGATGATACTGTCCAAAATGTAAGTCACAGGTGGCATTCATGAACAAATAGTAGATTTTCAAGGCTTACATTTTCATCAATTATTCATCACTCATGTGTTCTAAAAAATTATCAGAATTAAGTTAATATATATCAACCACCACCGTTTTACATGTTTCAACGTTAAACACTTGTCATACAGAAATTAAAAGTGTATTTACTTACAAAGGTTACAGTGCAGACAATGCCATGCCCCATTTCAGGCATTTGCTGGTGTGTTCCACTTTTCAATTTTAATTCTCTACATTGTCTACTGTAATAGATCTATTTGTTTGTATTTTGTAAATTACGCACTCATGCAAAACTTGGAATTGTATACGATCGTGATTGTAACACTGTTTTAATTCTACTTCTGTGCAAATAAATTGAAATAATCCATCGGTCACCGTCAATCGGGCCGTATGTGTAAACGATCTGTCTGTGTATATGTACACGGATCAACATTATTTGACCTTTGAATGTGTGTGAGCTATTTTTAGCACATTCCTTAGCTATTTATAAACGTTCAGTTCAATTCACAATATTTAGTTTCTGTGACTGTGTATTGACCATATGATGTTAATTTGTCCAGGGAGAAGTGGGTTTGTGGTCTGCGACTGTCTGGCCCTGGGCTGGGTGTTTTTCTGTGTCGCCGCCATTTTGAATAGCCTCTGAAAGAGTGAAATGCAGGTACCAACTTTCAAAACGGGCACGCAAAATGTATATTCACGAAAAAATAAGAAATTTTCAAAAAAGGTAGATCAGGTAATGATCTTCGACTCCTGTCAATTTCAACAATATTTAAGAATATACAATTTTTGTACCCGTTTTGAAACATTGGCAATTTCGAAGAAAACAAAAACTAGTTTTTTTCGATCTTCGCATTTGTACCGCGATTTCCGACTATGATATCTCAATAAAACCTGTCAACACGATTGTTTTATAAATCTCCGACATAATAACTGACTTCTGATATGATTTGTTTTCTTTGCCATCTAGTATAAGCTTTAAACTAGTGTTTCTAAACAGAGTACTATAAAATCCGCGCATCTGCACGTGCTTGCAAAATGGGAACTACGTTGCCTCCAACCCCAATTATTTATGTTTGAGTTATGCGGTTCAGGCACGTGAAATGACTTGTCTGCTCCTGTACTGAAATGCGGGCATTATTAGGAATTTCCCTGTTCTGTTTTAAGTAGGATAGTGATACGGAATCTATTTTTAATAGCATACTGATACGGATTCAGAAAACCTCCAGAGGTGATAAAGGTTTTTGTATTCCACTGTCATATAATTATGATAGGTATATAATAAATACTATCATTAAACTATTTAACGACTGTTACTCCTATATCTGGATATTCCAGCAGGACAAAGTAAAAAAAAAATGCATTAACTCATTAAGAACTATTGTTCCGCCATCTTAAAACAAATCCAAAATGGGTGGGGTATGGTCAAGTGTAATGTTAGACCAACTGCATACTTTAGGCATGATCAATGTCAACCATAGTGTACAAGACAATAATTCAACATTATTGAGGTGAACATAATATTAGAAAGAACACTTATATGGCAGAAATGGTGCCCTTTATATCCAAAACGTTTCATGAAATTTTACTCAACGTTTTTTTTTATGTGAAAGATTGGTCCAAAGAATATTCCATTTATCCACCGAGAGCAGAGGAGACATTATTTCTAAATAAAATAAACCATGTTATCACATCATCCAAATTTCAAAGTACACCATTGTTAAAAAAAGCAAATATTTTCTTTCAGTAACATTTATACTCGTACTGTATTATTGTATATACTGCACACTTCATTCCATATATATTCCAAGGATTTTGTTAAAAAAAAGCTGCAGTTAGTTAGAGATACGCGTACTCTGTCAAAAATGAAACTTTGCAGGAATACTATTTGCTGTGTTACGTGTTGTTTTAGTCTTTTAGAATGTACCATTCGATTAACAGCAGCATATTGTACAGACAATATATAGCGGAAATTCCCGTGTCGCGTTTCTTTTTCCTTTCAGTATAGTTTCAAAATAATCCCAATGCTGTAATATGGTGACATAGACAGACTTCCTGTCAAAATAGTATAACCGACAACTGTATTTGTGGAAGTGTTAAACACATTTAAGTGACAAAATGTGATATGAATAATCGCTTGATGTAAATATTCGAGAAACATAGAGCTGAGACCTTAATGTAAACATTCAAGATTCAAGAAATATCTTTCAGAAAGTGAAAAATACTTGGAGGAAATGTTCGAGAAATTTAGAGGAAGTGATAAACACTTGATGGTAATATTCGAGAAACATCGAATAGGTACGGTGTCCTTTAAGGGCCACCTTACCATCGCATCTTACCATCGACCTAGGTCGATGCTCGATGGTAAGATGCGATGGTAAGATGGCCCTAACAGGACACCGTAAATAGGAAAGGAACATCGCTTGATGTGCATATCTGAGAAATACCGTGTGGGGAATGATAAACACGTGGCGGAGATATCTGAGAAATATTATTTGGGAGCTGATAAACCATTGGTTGAAATATTCGAGAAACATTGAATGAGAAGTTATAACGCTTGTCTAAATAATCGAGAAAACCCATGCGAGATGTGATATAATCTTGAATGAAATATTCGAGAAACAACGTGTTGGAAGTAATAAATGTCTGGTGGAAATAGTTGGGAAAGTGTTGCATCTTATAATTACCTCTCATGAACAGACTCAATAAAACCGAGTCTGTTACTTTTCTCTCTTGTTTGTGTTTGTTGCTTTCAAGGGATCACCTATTCAGTATTTCCTGGCAGTGATAAACACGTGATGAGGAAGTAAACGCGATTATGTAATGATTGTAAAATAGTAGGTATTATTATATATATATATGTTCAAATAAATTCTGCCTGAACGTATCGCATGCGTCTCTATATGACCTTTGAGAAACCAAACATTACCATATTTTTTATATGTATTGTTTTTATATTTTTTTGTTGTTTTCTCTGATTTTTAGATATTTTTATTTATCGATATTTTAACATGAGCCAATCACACATATAATCCCTACACGTCACCTAAACACACTATAGGCTTGTTTTGAGGCTTCTCTGCGTTTCTGAAAACCTTGTCGTCAAGTTTTTCAGCCTTTTGATTATTTTACAGGTTGCAAACGGATAGCAACACATTTAGGCGAAACATGATGGTAGAGAAATTGACGATGGCGAGCAAGCCATGAAAGTTCGGTTTAGATTACTGGAATTCGTTCGAGCTGTTTCCAAAATGGACGGGAAACAGTCCTGCCAAATCTGCGAGTAAAATCAGGATTTTGCTTTAGCTCTCCGGCTTTAAATATGAATCTCAGGATTTTGAATCAAATCTTATTTTAAAATTCATTGATGGTTTAATAGCTATATTTTAACAGGGTATGTTTTCTTCATTGACCCTGCGTACGTGTCAAATCAACGGGGGTCATCAGTGTAATAAACTCTGTAACACGAAATTCATAAATGTCGAAGTTCCACTTTGAAAATTGGAGTCATTTTAATACTGTATCTAATGTAAAGAGATTGCAAACATGTATATCACGTGCTTGAGCCAAACGCGTATCCATAATGCAACTTTGAAAGAATACCATTTGGTATGTTATGTGCTGCTTGAGGTGTTTTTTCCAAAATGAAAGGTATAATGTAGTCATGTACCATTTGGTTAACAACAGCATATTATACATACAACATATACCGTAAATTCACGAGTTGAGTTTTTTCCTTTAGTATATAGTGGTCAATTATGAGTCAAGCACTAAATCCCCCTTTTTGGTAGCCCCAAATGCCACACTGTTGTGGCTATGGTGACTAATATATATATATATATCGTACATAATAAGTATAAATAATCATTCAACGCAGTTTATTGTGTTTTATCTGGGCAAAAATACATACGTTATCCCTTGTAAGGCCTCATTGTAAATTTGACTAAAAAAGGGCCATAACTCCGGTAATACTGGGTCGATATTGACGCCGAAACGATATACACATCTTGACATCATAGGTAAGCATGTTGTACAGTTTCGAAGCAATCGGTTGAAAATTGTGGAAAGGAGATAGACACTCAAACTTTTTGGGACGGACGGACGGAAAGAAGTACGTACATACGGACGGACGGAAGGACGGACGAACATGGCTAACGATATATGCCCTCTCACCATTCGGTGGTGGGGGCATACGAAGACAATAAAGAAAGAAAAAACATACCGTCAGCTTAGCGGTATATTAAGATTCTTTCTATTTTTATGGGTTTGCAACTAACTGTTCGTTAAGGCAGGTTCAATAAAATGCCGATTGTGTGTTATTTTGTGTCTTTTAAAATCTAGATAACACTCATTCTTAATTATGTAGTTTAAAAATAGTTTAAAATATAATAACTTAGAATTTGTAAGCATTAAAATAAATAGTTAGATTAATATGGCACTTTTCCTTCTGTTCATTTTACATAGCGTTGAAGATATCTTAAACTGAAGTTTTTCATTTTTCATAAGAAAACTCAATTTTTCTGAAGGCAGAAAAGTATAAAACGAAATGTCGATAAGCGAAGCCGCTTGGAAAAGTTCATACCGGATATCATCATATAATGTACAATTTATTAAAAAATGAGTTTCATCTTCCACCTCACTTAAGTTACAGTATTTGCAAATTTTTTCGTTAAAAGGAGTTTTTGGACGGGTGTACCTTCCAGTTTCTACAGCTAAAGGTAAATTACAGCATCTGAATTTGGATAACGTTTTCCGTTGGCCCCTTGATAAGTTCATTTTAACATATAATTCCGTTTTAAATATAACTTAAATGTTCTATAAGTTCTTAACTTGTTTCCATTTGTATTATTACCATTACTATTTAAAGTCTGCTCCCATTTACCATGCTCCTTATCTGTTAGTCTGTGTCTAACAATATTAATACACACATCTTTACATGGCTTTCACATAACATGCAATATTGTATTTCTAGATCATTTATAAATGCTAACATGCTCTTTTCCCAGGATTTGCTTATATTCAATGACCATTTATGAATGATGTTACACAATCTATTTTCTGGCATGCATTTTAATCTGCACCATAATCTTACAGTCTCTATCTTTTGTTTAACAATGCATGATTCCATTCCATATCACCACGTGTAGCTATATGGGATGCATATTTACTTGTACCTAAGAAATATCTACATGCTTTATTTAAAGTGTACTGGTTTAATTCGACTGAAAAATAAATTGGAAATCGATTACGGAAGGCGGGTTGCTGAGCTCCTAAAGTATCAATTTCATGTTAAGCCTGTAGGCATGCAGTTAAATACAAAGTTAAACTATTCAACTATAATAAGGATACATTGTTATCAACTGTATAGTCAACAACATCTTTTAAAATGAACTGGATTGTATTTGTATGGTGGTTTACGTCATTTTCAACACATGTAAGGTTATATATGACGGTCGATTTTTTGTGGTGGAGGCAGACCACCCACTTTTCCTGGGTAGAACCAGTACTGTACACCTTCCGCCATCCGTAAGAATCGACACTTCCTCACTTACAAGTCGAGCTCTCAGTGGGATTCGAAACAGCAGCGGTGAAAAGCGAAGGTTTACAACGCAACGTCGTTAACCATTCGGCCACGGAGATTTTATAGTGACACCAACAGCTAAGGTCATGTGGCGACTTTCCAGCTTCCACTGGTGGAGGAGGACTTCAGGTGACCATCAATTTTCGTGCACGTGCACCTGGGTAGAACCATCGATGTTCTGCAAGCCAGCAGGATAGCTTCCTCACATTAAGATTCCGGTTCCCATGAGGGCTCGAACCCACTCTAACTACTCAGCCACGTACACCCCTAAACAAAAAGAACATGTATTTAAATGTGTGTTTGTGCGCGTGTGTGTGTATTTGCGTTAAGTGCGTGCGTTCGATGCGCGCGTGCTTGCGCCTTTTACGTCTCAGATCACAGTTAATTTTCCATAGGGTTCCATTGTAATGTTTTTGTTCGTGGCATAGAGATAAACAAAATTTACAACATGTTTTTATGCTTAACTTCTTCATTGATCCAATATCTGCAATTTAAAACACAATTAACAAATAAACGTTAAACTGCGTCAAGAGATTGTGATAAGTCCTTGGGGTTGATTGTGATTTAAACAGCTTAAAACGGAGTATTGGAGATCATTTAAATAAATGTGCATATATCTGTAGGTTGTCAAATGGGTTAAAGGTCTCATAACACTGTTATCTCCATTGAACCTACAGATACAAAAAAAAACAAGTCCGCTTTTGTACATTTTACAGGATACATTCATTTATCTTTAATAGGTTCAAAATCTACAGCATTTCTAGCTAATTCTGCCTCATTTTACACATCATGGGTCTAATCACCACGGGGTTGTAAATTTGTCTAAATTTTGATAGGTCTATATGAAATTGAAAAAAAATTCAAGCTGGTAAATATTTGTATACATTTGGTAGTTATTGACTAAATTAACCTATAGACTGGTTGTAAACTCGTAAATTACAATGATGAGGGATAATAGTGATCGCAATGTATTGAATATTATATTTAGCTATAGTTATTTGTGCTATGTAAATCGAGTAAGTCATTTGAGTCCAAACAATCTAGTCGTTTAGTGTAAAATGATATTATTTAAAGAGACTGGAAGCGATCAAGGCTCCGGTTCCACCAACATTTCGTTAAGTTTTACTTAAAATCTTATCAAAATAATTAACTAAGTATTTAAGGAATTCTTAGCGAAATTGTGTTCCACCAACATTTAAGTTGACAATATTTAAAAAAATTGCGTAAGTAAATCGCTAAGTATGCTGGGACAATTATAAAGATTTATTTTAAACGAAATCGAATAATTCTAATATCATTAGACTAGTCTGACGCTCTTTTATACGTGTTTAAGTTTTTAAGTATCTCTGTAAGTCACCTCCTACGCCGACTTTAGAAATCGTTAAGTATTTAAGGTAGTATACTTAAATTTAGTTTTTTAAGTATCGAATATACGTTGTTGGAACACGTTTCACGTACTTTACTTAAACACTTAAGGATTTTAAGTTTTTAAGTTTTTAAGACGCTAAGTAGAGCTAAGTCAATGTTGGTGGGACCGGAGCTGGAAGAAGTGTGTATATCAAACCATATACGAATAAAACATCCTAATGTGTTTCAGTTTCATATTCAATGTAAGGAAAAAGAAACGCGACACGGGAACCGCTATATAGTGTATATACTGCGCACTTAATTCCGTATATACTCCAAGGAAATCCCAAGATGTTTTGTAAAAAGAAAAGTTGCAATTAGGGAAAGGATACAACTGTGATGCTGTAGACGTTTTTATCACAGTACACGTTGTAACAAGAAATTCATAAATGTTGAAGTTTCTCTTTGAAAAATTGAGCCAGTTCAGTACTGTATTTAACGTAAAGAGTTTGCAAAATGTTGCATCCTACGTTTGCTCATTTGCTTGAGCCAAATGCGTACTCTGTCAATAATGAAACTGTGCAGGAATACTATTTGTTGTGTTACGTGTTGTTTTAGTTGTTTTTTTTGAAAGGAAAGATCTTACGTAGCTGCGTACCATTCGATTAACAGCAACATATTGTACTTACAATATATAGCGGAAATTCCCGTGTCGCGTTTCTTTTTCCTTTCAGTGTAGTTTGCTTCCCTTAACGAAACTTCCTGTTCGATTGTTATATCTATATACTGATAAAAATAAGTTTAGCATGTAAATAGCATATACATCCCGTTGACCAGATTGTAGGATATGTGTAGAAGCGGTCAATATAACTTACATAATTATCTGTTATATTAACGGATTAAGTCTTAAAAGAAATATGCGAAAACAATAGCAACATGTGGTTATCGACATGTTTCACAGAAATTATAATTTCGCTCTTATTTCAATGTAAAGGGAGGTAATTTCACAAATTTTAAACGTTGGTTCCCTATATCTTTATAATGACAAGGAAGTTGTCGATTGTTTTAGCGGTTTTTATAACTTGAGACCCATAACAGTTATTTTTTATGTTTAATCTTGCTCTTTACCTTATTTGTATTTTAAATGCGAAATAGTATGTTTTAACTAAATGAGAGATAACTCTGACACTTACATTGGAATACAAAAACACAGATGGAAAATAATATCAATCTAAGTCATGCCGATGATTTAAAATGCTTCACAATATAAAATAACATTACATTTATTTAAGCTTGAAGTGCATAAGGGCTTGCTAAACTTTATTTTTTCAGTATATAAGAATATAAGAAATGCCACCAGACTAATATAGGAAGTTCATTTTAGCTAAATATACACTTTTTTAGAACTGATAATGTTAAAGCATTTCAATAAGTTATTGTACAAAAGTACTCATCCACAATGGGACACTTTGGTGGTTCCCCAAAAGTACATTTCTATTTTTATAATCTTAATCTCGTGTATAAAATCTCCCGGAGAACAGACAATTGGTTAATCTTGAATTTGAACTTGTTTGTTATTTTTTCAGTCAACTAGCATTTTAAATTCAATATGAATGAGCAGTAAAGTAAATACGAAAGGCTCCGTCTAAATATAATAGGTACACAATGTCGGACTAGTTTTAAGTGTAACTGTGTGTATATAAAATGTTACACACGCATGGGTGAATCAAACCTTTGGTGTATACATATGTAACAATTCTTAAACGCATTTGGACAGTTTTCCAATTTGGTTTTAAACATATTTTATTTCTCATTATTATAACAAGGAATCAATACACAATAGCAGAAAAGGGATTAGAACGAAAGTAAAATACTTATGATGTTCTTCTCCTATTTGAGATATTGCAAATTTATTTTTCCTTTCAATTATATCAATTACGCCTGTTTTTTGCCAAAAATGTTCATGTCTGCTTTATTTGGAGACTTATCTAGATATGTTTTAAATAGTTATAAGAAATCGGAGCTCCTTAAATTTCGATCTATAAAATGATAAATGCTATCACGTGATCAGATTAATACTTGATCTTCTCGTTTTTCAATCCGATACTTTTATTAAAAGGAATATGGTGTACTAAATTATCATTTATCATTTAAAAACGGTACGTATATGAATTCATTTTAACTTTAAATTAACCATAAATGACAAAGTGTTTTGAAAAGGAACATATTTAAATGCGTGTGCGATTTATTATTTGTTGTTAAAAAATGTATATGCATAGATTATTATTGGAAATTATTGGAAATTATTAATAAATTGATATCGATAGTTTATTCATATAATTATATATATATATATATATAAACTTCACAGCCAAAGTAAATAATATTTACATTCGATGCTAAACCGTTCCGAATTTCATTTCAAACATTTTCCCACAGCTAGTTGGAAATGCCAGCGCATACAATCTCAGAAAGAACGCTAACTACGCCACTATTGCTAGGAGAACTGAAATATACAATAAATCGTTTGTTCCTTTCTGTCTTAAACT
Source organism: Cyrtodaria siliqua (assembly GCA_037043455.1). Classification (NCBI taxonomy): domain Eukaryota; kingdom Metazoa; phylum Mollusca; class Bivalvia; order Adapedonta; family Hiatellidae; genus Cyrtodaria; species Cyrtodaria siliqua. The sequence goes on along the minus strand of JAWPHD010001927.1, from coordinate 249,695 downwards.
ATGAAATTAGTTGCCAGTAGAAATACGAAACTCTGGAAGTATCGCAATTTTTAAGAGAATACTATAAACATCTGTGTTTTTAGTACAAAAGTGCTACCCTTACTACTTATGTGGACAAAGATTATTTGCCGTTTTACATGCCAGAATGAGGAACTTTTGTAGCAATCTCAATAGCGATTTATACCTTAACCCTTTACGAGATTCACCGACTTGCGAGTGCGACTGTGAAGTAGAAGATGCTGAACACTATTTTTTCCAATGTAACACATTTTCAGCTGATCGGCTTCATCTGTTTCAGTCTACTCGCCATTTACAACCGTTAAATGTAAGCACACTCCTTTATGGTCGTGAACAGATAACTGACAGGGAAACAAATCCCTCTTCGAAGCAGTTCAGACATATATACGATGTGTCCACACTCTACACGCATACCACTGTAGTGTTTGTTGTTGTTGTTACATATCCCAAGGTCATAGAGCTATAGCAGTTGGTAATATGTTTTCGAACTGAGTGGAACTTAAATATTGGGAAACTCTCTCTCTCTCTCTCTCTCTCTCTCTCTCATATGTTGTGTTTACTATTCACCATTCTCTCTCTCACTGTATTATTTGCCATTGTTATTTATTTCACTCAGCCCGTACACATTTGCAATTTCAAGATGTTAACTGGGAGGGGTGTAAACTAATGTTGGTAGAACTTGTTAGCCGCCCCATTTGTCATTATAATATTTCTATTGTATATATGTGGATATTATTCTGTCTGTAAAATACTGGCAATAAAATATGTTTCAATCAACAATATTTACAAAACTATACAACAAATTATCTAGTAAACAGAAAACATATTCATATTGTATAAGGTAATACATTTATACATGATATAAAGCATTCGCGTGTTTAGAAGCAAATTACGCATAACATAAAAGTGTAATGTAAAATGCGTAAAAAATAATGCATAACGTGTTCTATACATTGCATATATTCCAAAATATAATTGATAACTATGTTTTGTTTATACTTTCAGACAATTTGCAAAGACCTTTACGAGAAAAGTCGACATTTTGCTATTAAAGCCAAACAGCACCATGAGTTGGGGAAATAACAGTTTTGGAAGCAAGGAAAGCAAGGGAAGCCCAGCTAAGGGAGATCCAGAGGGCACGCATATTCCGTCGTGCATCGCCGGCAAATGCGGCTGGAGTCGGAGCTCCATGGGTGATCATTACGACGAGAGATGCTCTGGTTGTAGGCGGGATCGGGCGTTTAGTGGCGTGGGTAGTTCAAGCAAAAAGAACGACGTGGTGAAGATTGGATCCCTGTATTCGAAGGGTACGCTGGTGGCCAAGAAAAGTTTATGGGGGTAGTAAGTGTCATTGTGGAATGGAGTTAAATCTGAACATTTTGAAACGCAAATCTACTGTATCTACTGTATCTGTATTCTACTGTATCTATCACAAACTGCATGCCGGTAAATATGTTGCATATATAAGTACTACTAGTTCGCACAGCATTTACAGTTGCTAGTTTGCACAGCATATAACGTGGTTATCATTGCATATATGCATTAGTATGTGCTGAGCTGAGCACCAAATATATTAAAGTTTGCACCGAATATAATCAGAGTATTCATGTTAGAACAGTGACACGGCAAGGTTGTTGGAAGAGAACGAAACTAACAAGTTCGTTGATGAAATGCGTGCAGAGAGGTGACCATGGAAAGAAATGATATGATATTATATGGAGCTGTAAGTCCATTGAACACATCACGTTAAGTTATATTTGGACAGAGGGAGATGAAATGGAGGATGAAGTTTCCCATCAGACATGCCTTCGCCAGAGAGCGAACCCTCAGGGGGCAGAGTTATGCAGTTCTTCAGGCCTTATCCACACAGCAACCGAGGACGCAAAGATAAAGGTGAATGACCTCTTGAGTGCAATACAACGAAGACGGATTTATTTTTAAAAAGTGTTAAGAAATGTTTTAAGTCGATAACAACAACAAAAGAGAACCGTATTCAAATGACATATTAACTTTATTTGGTCCTTATATGGAATGGAGGTGATCTGAAAAAGTGTGGATCTAGATCTAAAGATAAATGATATTCTTCAATTTAAAAACAGAAAGGAAAAAAAAAGCACATGCACTGGACCCTGTGTCTGCGAAATACAGGGCTCAGTGCATGTGCTTCTTTTACTTCCTGCGTAGCCTGCTAAATCTCCGGATAAAATCCAGATTTTCCGGAATTTCAATTGCTCTCTGAATCTCCGGATTAAAGTGTATAATCTCCGGATTTCATTTCCATCAAAACAAAATGTTCTTGATTTAACAGCTATTCTTTCACAGTTTATCAGCTATTTCTCGAATTGGTCCTGTTAACCTCCCTAGTCAGAGGAATATGTTGAATCTGTGGTGGTCATCCGTCTAATTAACACCTGAGGACATAATTAGTTCCTGACATGCGTTATGCAGCAATATCTGTGATTTCTTTAATTGGTCCACCTGACTGAAATAGCACATGTGAGGAACCAGCAACTCCTTGTGTGTGGTACCACTATAACAGCTGCTGCTCTGTACGATAATTATAATTTGTATAAGAGTTGACTTTATATTTGCATTTAGCACGCTTCTATGTAGACATGTAAGTGCACTTTCATAAAAAACAGTTGTGGTAGAAACTAAACCAAGTCTTTCTAATCGAATTACTATGCTAATTTATTATTTTCCATAACTATCAAACAATGCATCAACTTGTATTAATTGCATAAGTTAAATTTGCGCTTTGGAAAAAAAAGGTCCGAAAATCAAGTCGCGCACTTCAAATTTCCATTTAAAATGTTCTTCGCGCTTTTTAAGTCTTAGATTTTAAAAATCTCAGGATTTTGTGTTAAAAAGTTTTGGCAGGACTGGTTACGTATGGTTTACGAAACAAATTGTTCTGTACAACGCATTACGTGCATTCGACTGGCCTTTTTCCGTTCTGTTTATTGATCTCCCTCCCTCTTTCGTATCGTCCAACCAGACTTCACTCGAAACAGCTAGATCGATTTGATTGGTCAGTCGTTTATCTTGCGGTCTTTGATGGCCGTTTTAGACTGGTATTGTTTCTTTAAGCGCACTGCTGTTCCATTTATTGATTTCCTCCCTGTTTCGTTTCATTTAGTCAGAGTTAAGTAGACAGTTGACTTGATTGGTCAGTTGTTTTTCCATTCTCAACACTCATAACGGTATGAGCCAGTCAAATATAAAACTAACTAAACGGAGGAAAAGTATATCTACGACAATGTGAAGTAAGTATTCAACGCAAACAGTAAATTGTGCCTGTCTAGGAGATAACTTGCTCAACAAAAAAGAAGAAAAAAGCATTTTAGCGAAAAGGGCCAGTCGAATACGCGTACATTTTAAATCATAAGTATAAAATGATATGGACATTACAGCTTTGAAACATTTGTCTTCGTAGTCGATTTTCATTGAACCGTAGAACTGAACGCAGCAATGAATAACTTCAGAGTATTTATTATTATTTCTTTTGAAACTATCATTACCGAAAAGAAAAACAAATTATATCAATTAAAAAAAAAAGTACTCAATTTATCAAGCATTAATGTAGCAGGGTATAGTAACGGTAGTCTTATGTTAAATAATGACGAATTGCAGTGGTTTATTTACAAAAAGGTTGTTTTAATTATTAAGGAATTATTAGGGAGGGTTTTGTATGTTTAATAGCCGTACATAATTTGTATGCTCTACGTGTGTGACATAGAGAATATTATGTCAGTGCCTTTTACTATCAAGGCTTAGCAAATGCCTCGCCATTCTTCGTTTTCGTGCCGAGCCTAATAAACTTGATAGTAAAAGGCACTGACATAATATTCTATTTATCATGTAGATTATCCAAATTTTTTGTATGAATTACTATTATTACCTATTTCTCAGAATGTTACGCTTATCGGGGACGCCGCCATGTTGTTGTTTTTTTGTCTGTTTTACGACGTCTGGCAACGTTACGTGCATGACGTCAGATAACGTTACGTACAACAAAAGCCGGGGGATTCCACATTGATTTGCTTTATTGGCCAGTGCATATTAAAGCAAAATTGATTAGGTCAACCCTTTATTAGGCAGAAAAGTGCATATCTGCATGATAAAGTGCTTTTTGTCCGCGCGGCGCTTTTTGTCCGCAACGCTTTTTGTCCGCACATAATGTGAAAAAGTAACCCTTTCTGTCCGCAAAACTATTTTTGGTACAGGTACAATATTTATGCATTATATTTATGTTTTACGTGCATTATATTTATGTTTTAATTCTGTTACTAATAAAATTAAATGTTGATTACGTTGAGAGTTGGGTTATATGGTTCATTTTGTGTCACTATGCATGTGTTAACCGAGGGGTGAACGCAAAACTATATAATCATAAAGAAAAATATTGATTCGCATTTAGCCCTCCAACCTAAACATACAGTATGCATAAGGTATTAAATTTATTTTCAGCAATGGCTTTACATTTAAACGGTGTTTAACCCAGCGTTTAGCGGTCAATTAACACACACTACATTATGATTTAAAAGTACATACTTGGGTGGGTCATTTGTGTGTGTGTGGTGTGATGGTGGGTGGAAGTCGGAGCGTTAAAATAAGTAAATATATTTATTTATTTATTTACATTCTTCTTATTTTTTTGCCATACATTCTTGATTAAGGTAAGTAAGGGCAGGTATACAAGAGTAACATCCACGGGTGTTTTTAAAGGGCACTTTTAGACCGCATAGAATTACCAACCGCAGAGAGCTCACATTGAACGAACGAGTGTTCCGCATAGAGCTCCGGTGTTAAAAAAGGAGCTCTATGCGAAAAGCATGTACCTCTGATTTGGGGGTATCGACATTCGCTTCGCATAGAGCTCCCATTTTTAACCCGATCTTCAGTCCATTATTTGCTTATGAACAGGCCATGGGCCACAGTTCCGCATCGATTCTCACAAACTTATTCAGAATGATTAGTATGCCCCATTCTTGAGTGAGAGGGGTGTGGTGCATATGGATTTGCTCATGTCCGTCCGTTCGTCTGTCCATACGCCCCGTACGTCCCGTGGTATTACATCTTATATCTTAGTAACGGTTAAAGACAATTACTTGAAACATTCAGCGCCTCGGGTCAGCGGCAAATCGGTCGGTCACCCGTCCGATATAGTGCATCCTTCATTATCAGTGTTGGCGCTGCAGGCGGTTTGGCTATGCATACCTTTCGCACAGAGCTTCGCTGTTCAAGTTTGCGAAATAGTAACAATCCTGTTTCCCGCATACAGCCCCCTTTGCATAGAGCTGCCGAGGTAGCTCTATGTGAAGGGGGGCTCTATGAAGTGCCACAGGGCACATTGGGATGATGAAGGCATTTGTAAGTATAAAAGAGTATGATAATGGAAACGGACGAGCAAGCAAGCACGCAAGTACAAAAGAAAGAAATTATTTAAGTATATATGTATTTAAATAAATAAGTCAGTAATTAAGTAATTAAGAAAGGAAGGAAGGAAGGAAGGAAGGAAGGAAGGAACTAACGATCGATCGAACGAACGAACGAACGATTGAACGAACACCTATATCTCAAAGTAGTGAACATGTCGCATTGAATGTTTTTATTGACTTGAAGAAAGTTAAAAATAGTATAGATGTAAACATGATTATCTGGTAACTTATTTATGCAGATTCATTGATGATGATGTGGACTGTTCTCATTGGACTATTTTATGTAAATTCATTTGTGATGAACTTTGGACGGTATATAAACAGGCTAGCTCTGGGAGCAGACGAACAGTTGAGATCTGTTTCAGTCTTCTTTATTAAAGTCAATTTAGATTTGAATGATTTTATAACATATATTTTTGAGAAGACTGGAAATATTGGAAATTAATTTAGACTGACAGTACACGTGTTGTTTTGGTTTTAAGAGACACTTACTGTTTTGGATTAAAGAAACACTTACTGTTTTGGATAAAAGAGACACTTGCTAATATGAATTAAAGGATCATTGGATAATTTTATTCTGGATATGTAAATAAATTTGTTAATTATATTTTTGTGTGGTTGGTTTTGCTTCCTTTCTTGTTACATTTTACTCGTAACGGAAACTGGGAACTCGTCCGAGAGTGAAACATTTCCGATGCTTTAATCATTGATACATTGCTTTGGCAATAATAAATTAATAAATAAATAATAAAAGCACAAAATTAATTGTACATTTTGTACATTTTCAATGTTATAAAGAGTGAAACCAGCTACAATCAAAATGTTTTTTGAGAGATGTGTTGATACGGCTACCCTGGAGGAGTTTGATTTACTTAAAATAGATGATTTGACCTTGCTTGCAAAACATTATCAGTTATCGAAATGTAAATATTCTATGAGAAAATATGAGAATAAAAATGAAGACAATTTTGGAGAGGAAGCATTATATTTGTTGGTGGAAACAGAGTCTGAATTAAAATTAAAAGAAATTGAATTAAAAAACAGAAAAGGAATTGAATTAGAAAAAAATAAAATAGAAGAAAAAATTGAATTGAGACAAATGGAAATGAAAGAAAAAGAAATGGAAATGAAATTAAAAGAAGAAAAAGAAAGAATGCAATTTGAATTAGAGATGTGGAAAATGGATTGGCAAGCAAGGCAAGTTCACCATCTCCACCCTCCCATCTATCTACTTTTGATATTACTAAACACATTAGATTAGTATCGCCTTTTCAAGAAAAGGAAGTTGACAACTATTTTCTTCGTTCTGAGAAAATTGCTGAAAATTTGAAATGTCAAATAGAACATTGGACATTACTTTTACAGAGTGTTTTAATAGGAAAAACCTGTGAGGTTTACACTCAGTTAAATGTAGAACAAACTTCCTCATACCAAAATGTTAAAGCTATTTTCTTAAAAGCTTATGAATTGGTATATAGGCAGAAGTTTAGAAATTGTAAGAAAGAAAGTGATCAAACACATGCTGAATTTGCTCGAACCAAAACACAATTATTTGATAGATGGTGTGCATCCAAGAAAATTGAGCGCATTCATGATAAGTTAAGGCGACTTAGTTTAATTGAAGAGTTCAAAAAGTGTATTAACAATGATGTTAAAACCTATTTAGATGAGCAAAAGGCAGACACTTTGGAAGATGCTGCACGTTTGGCGGATGATTATTTGCTAACTCACAAGGTTTCTTTTATTGAAAATCAAGCCTTCAGCAGTATTCTTCATTTTAAAAGCCCTCTCACTTGTACGGCAGTATTTTTAAATTTCAGTCTGGTCCATTAAGTACTAGTACTTCTAAACATCAAGCATCTAACTAGAATACTGATCAAAACTCCTTATCTCGAATCAATTGCATTTATTAAAATAAAAGGTCATCTCGTTTCTGAGTGCTTTACTTAAAAAAGGAAGAAACAACAAAAAGAAGGTGTAAAACCTAATGGTCTCAATCCTTAAGGTCGAAACCCCAGTTTTGTATTGGGAACAATGCAATTTTTAAGGTCAAGAAAATTCTACTAGATTTTACTAGACAAAGGAGCTTCTCAGTTATTGTTAGCAGATACGTTGCCTGTTTCTGAGAATACTTATTCTGGTACTAACGTACTTATTCAAGGGTAGAGTGCGGTTATTGACTGTCCCTCTCCATAATATTTATTTGTAAACAAATGTGGTTACTGCTGTGGGAATAAGATCTTCTTTGCCATTTGAAGGTGTCCATTTGTTACTAGACAATGACCTTGATGGAGATAAGGTCGTGGTTAATCCACTTGTATCTGACAAGCCTTCTTTGGATCAATCCCCTGATCCCATTGAACAGAAAATACGGCTTGCGCAGTTACTCGAGCCATGGCAAAAAGAGCCATTGAGAATGATCTTTCTTCTGACATTAACTTGGCTTATACTTTTATTGGATAATACGGACGTTAACAAATCTCTTGATATTAGCCTGATAAACCCATCTGAATCATAAACGTATTACAGTGAAAATGGCATTCACTTACCAGATCATTCTCCATCTATTAGTTTGAATGACAAAGAGCATGACAAACTACCGAGATCACAACTTGTATATGAACAGCATATAGATCCTGAGATTTCTAGTTTATTTGATAGGGCCGTTAGGGAAAAAGACGCTTCAGAAGTCCCAGTTTGTTATTTTACTAAAAATTGGATCTTGATGGGAAAATGGCGACCACCTGATGTCCCCGCTGATGATGAGTGGACTGTCAATTACCAAATTGTGGTTCCTAGGTCATATCGTCAGGAAATTGTCTGTTTGGCCCATGAAACGCCTTTGTCTTGTCATTTAGGTGTCAATGAGACATATCACAATATTTTGTGTCATTTTTATTTTGGCCAAATCTCAAAAAAGGATGTTTCACAATACTGTAGGTCGTCATACATGTCAAATAGTAGGAATATTCCCAAAGCCCATCTTTAACCTGTTCCTGAATTTGATGAACCTTTCAGTAAAATAATCGTGTACTGTGTTGGCCCCTTGCTTAAGATTAAGTCTGGTAATCAATATATGTTGACGATTATGTGTGCGTCAACAAGATTTCCTAAAGCTATTCCACTTATTAAGACAAAGTCTATTGTGAAGGCTCTGGTCAAGTTTTTCACATTAGTTGGCCTTCCAAAATATGTCCAGTCTGATAAAGGGTCAAGTTTCATGTCTGGTATATTTCAACAAGTCATGCATGTGTTAGGCAGACATTCAACAGTTTAAGGCTTATCATCCGGAGAGTCAGGGTGCTCTAGAAAGATTTCACCAGACACTGAAAAAAATGATTTGGTCATATTGTTTTGACAAGAACAAAGACTGGGATGAAGGTATCCACTTGTTGTTTTTCCTCGTTAGAGAGTCTGATCAAAAATCTCTGGTTTGCAGCCCATTTGAACTAGTTTTAGGCCACAACACTATTCGTCGACCACTTAAGTTACTTAAAGAGAATATTCTCTCAGAAGAGGACACGTCTTTGAATCTTCTACCGTATGTGTTTGATTTTAGACACAAACTGTCAAAAGCTTGTGAGGTAGCTCAGTCTAATCTCAAATCATCTCAATCAAAATGAAAACATGGTATCATTTGACTGCTCAAGAAAGAAATTTCAAAACTGGTGATAAAGTTCTTTCTTTATTACCTATTCCTGAAAGCCTTTACCAGCTAGGAATCACGGTTCGTATACAGTAGAGAAAGGTATCAGTGATTTAAATTATATTATTAATTCTCCTGGAAGGCGAAAGCAACGTCAACTTTGTCATATCAGTATGCTAAAAGAATTAACATTGACAGAGATAGTCTTTCTTCACATTTAGTTAATGTAGTTTGCTCTGTCCCGCTTGAAAATTCCAGTGACGGATTACAAAATGAGAATGAACAGTTTGACACAAATGATCCTGGTTTAGCGAAATTGTAAAACAGTGACATTTTGAAAATTCTTTACGTGGAACTGTCACATCTAGAACCATCACAGAGACATGAGCTGAAACCATTAATACATGAATATGAGCACTTATTTTCGGATGTTCCAACACGAACTGACAAAACTTACTACGATAAATAAAACAAAAAGAGATATAGGGTCCTATAGAAACCACAGCGTCCAAACGCAGTGGCATCGTAGGTTCGAACTGTACTACAAACAAGGAGCAATATTTAATTACTTATACAATGAAAAAGACAAAATACAACAGAAAGGGTAGTAAAGACAGGGTTACCGACTTGAAACGGTCAGTAGGCAATAAGGCCTACAGTTTAGCTTGAATCGATTTTATGTGTAAACAATCCTCGCTATTATCCTGCCTACAACGCCCAAATAGACAAGACAGTGTAAACAAAACTACATCCCATCAAAATTAATTCTCTAACAATAAAGTCCATATCCAGAGAAAATAACAAAATAAACACTAAAATGTTGTTGTAAAGCTATATAAAATACAAAATAAGAAACATCTCAGGATGTATACATAATTGTACTGAACAACCACAGTAGTTGCAACCAAAGAGAAACCCAGTCTAGGGTACGACCCTTGAGTATGACTACGCACTGGTCGGGTTTCGTGATTGAGCCCTCTAGAGTCAGTCAGTCACTACGCTCACTTTCGCACTTGTCTCTAGTCATCGCACAAGGGAAAAGTGAAGCGTAGTGACTGACTGTAGAGGGGTCAATCACTAAACACGCAGTGCGTTGTAATACTAAAGGGTCGTACCCTTTTCTGACGAACTTCCTGATTACTTTTGTAAAGTGGTCAGGAAACCCGACAGATCCCTTTAACTTATAGACCACATCTCCATAAAATAAGGGTTGTGATATTCCTAGTCGCAGAAGAGTTTTAAGGTTGGTGTTGTACTTCTCCAGTAGGTTTTGGTTGCCGATTTGCGGCACTAGAATTTTGAGAAAGATCTCCATAGTTTGTGAAAGCGAAAACCCTGCTGAAGAAGTTTACTTGTAATAACTTGATTTCCATTATTGAAGTCTGTAGCATCATTACAACCCCATATGATGTAGCTCGAGGTACATTCCCATCCAGGTGTGGATAGTTAACGATGTTAAAGTTGACGTCATCTCTCTTATCATAGATTTGAGTATGATGTCGCTGTTGGAAATACTACTCAAATAAAACAACATCCATATAGAATGAATTTTTCTAAACAACAATGTCTCAAAGAAGAAATTCAATACTTGTTGGACAATGAATTCATTGAACCAAGTAAAATTGACTGGAGTTCACCATATATTATTGTGGCAAAACCGGATAATACATACCTGATGTGTACAGATTATAGAAAAGTCAACAGTGTCACAAAAACTGATTAATTTCCAATTCCACGAATTGACGACTGTATTGACAGAATTAGAAATGCAAAATACGTTACAAAAGTTGATATTTTGAAAGGATTTTGGCAAATTCCACTCGCAGAAAGAGCAAAAGAAGTTTCAGCATTTTTAACGCCAGATGGACTATTTCAATATAAAGTTATGCCATTTGAAATGAAAAATTCCCCATCAACGTTTCCACGTCTCGTCAATATATTAATCTCAAGTTTAGATGGATGTGACGCGTACATCGACGATGCGATCATTTACAAAAAATGGGAAGAGCATTTAAAGATCATTAGAAGTTTCTTTGATCGTCTTACTGACGCGAATTTGACCGTCAACCTCAACAAAAGTGAATTTTGTCGCGCATTTGTCACACTTTTAGGACGTGAAGTAGGACAGGTCAGGTTAAACCTACTGATGCTAAGCTAAGGTTAGGGCTATTTCTGAATTTCCTGTACCGACTTGTAAAAAGCCATTGATGCGTTTTCTCTGTATAGAAAAGTGTCATATATTTTCAGTCATTTCTGAACCTTTGACACATTTATTGAGTAAAAGAAATATATTTCTTTGGACTGAAAAATGCCAACAGTCATTTGACAAATTAAAAGCCATACTGATGAGTGCACCAGTGCTTTCAGCACCAATACACAGGCAGATGTTATTGAAACCTTTAATGACACCTCTCGGTATCTGGATGACAGTTTGAACATTGACAACCTTTCGTTTCTATAATGGTTAATAATATATACCCTAAAGAACTTTAACTTAACAAAGCTGATATTTCTGATACTAATGTTTCTTTTCTCGATTTACATCTCTCCATTGAAAATGGTAAAATAATTAGCAAACTCTATGCCAAGAGAGATGATTTTAATTTTAATATTGTTATTTATCCCCATTTAGATGCGGATGTTCCCGAAGCAACTTTTTATGGGGTCTATGTGGCTCAACTTATTCGTTTTTCTAGAGCTTGTACTCGAATTGAGGACTTTAATATTCGTAATCTTTGTATAACTAAAAAGATATTACATCAGGGCTACCGTTACCATAAACTTCGTAAACCGTGTGCAAAATTGTATTATCGTAACCCTGATCTTCTTTCCAAATATAAATGTAATTTAAGAACTATTCTGCGACAAGAACTATCACAACCTGACTTCTATGGTGACGTGATTTACAAACTCCGTAAGATCATTGATCATGATCACTTTCATACTTTCTTTGTTAAACTTGTTAAAAGTTTTTTCAGAAGAGGTTATGGCCCTATTATTTTTCAACGCACTGCATGATTGGTGGTGGACCCATTTACAGTTCGCTACCATGCTTTCCTCTTTAATTATGCGAAGACCGGACAGGCTGTGGACCCTATGATGACGTCTACATAAAGTCCAAAAGGACGGTGACGTTTGACGTTTGTCTGCAATCGTGTCTTGTTATGCCCTCAATAGTTTGTTTTCTTGTCGCTCTGGCTTTTGCCAAGTCATTGCGTACCTTCTTTGTGGCTTTCTATGCTATTGTTGTTTTGTATTTATATACACGAGCACCTTTGTGTTTTACTTATATTGCCCAGTATTGCTGCTGGTTAGAGAATAGTTCATGGCGGGGATTTATTTATTTACAATGTCCCGTTTTATTGGGATGACAGTAGGGTAAGTGTGAGGTTCGTTGCACCCTAAAACCTGGTTTAAACTCCCAGCGGCCTTTTTTTGCCACTGACCGTTCCAAGGCGGAAGCCCTATTGTCAACCCTTTTGTCTTTGTGGTGACTTATTTGGCCTTTTATTCATCTTTAAAGTTGTTCTTTGTTTCTGTGTGTGTTTGTGGTTGACTGCTACTGCTCGATTTTTATATCTACTTTTGATGTTGTAAGAGTCTGATATTGAGATAAAACATGTTAGAGGGAAAGATAATTTAATTGCAGATTGCCTGTCTCGTGTTTAAGATACTTGTGTATTTTTAAACAAGTGTAATTTAATACATGTTAAACATTAATTTTGAAAAGTAAAACAGAATGGCATGTTGAAATATATGTTTTGGCATATGTGTTGAAAATTAAATATTATTTTTTACTGCATTGCTTATTACATGCCGTTCGAAAGAATGTTTTATTACACAAATCATTCTTTTTTTTTAATGGAAAATGTGTTACCTATATCTCAATGTGGTGTACATGTTGCATTGCATTTTTTTTTGATTTGGCCTTGCAGAAAATTAAAAATAGTATAGATGTAAACATGATTATCTGGTAAGCAAATTATCCATGCACATTCATTGATGATGATGTGGACGTTTTCATTGGACTATTTTATGCAAAGTCATTTGTGATGAATTTTGGACGGTATATAAAAAGGCTAGCTCTGAGAGCAGTTCAGCAGTTTGTTTAGATCAGTTTCAGTATTCTTTATTAAAGATTTATTTAAAGTTAGTTTAGAGTTGGATGTTTTTACAAAATATATTTGTGAGAGGATTTACTTATTCATTTTACTTATTCAAAGTAACAGTGAAATTAGATATTTTCACTAAACTGGAAATATTGGAAATTAATTTAGACTGAAAGTTTTGGATTAAAGAGACACTTACTGATTTGGATTAAAGAGACACTTACTGTTTTGGATTAAAGAGACACTTGCTACTGTGAATTAATGGAACATTGGATAGTTTTATTTGGATCTAATTCAAAAATTGGATATTAATAAAAATCAGGATTTGTGTATTCTGTAAGTGAATATTTTATATAATAAATATGTTAATTATATTTTGTGTGGTTGGTTTTGCTTCCTTTCTTGTTACATTTCACTCGTAACACGAACGAACGAACGAACGAAAAAAGGAGAGAGGGAGGAAGGGAAAAAAACATACTTAATGTGTGTGTAAATAATAACATTTTTCATATTTATAACTATGTATACAAAATGTTTAAACGAAATTGTGTAATACACATTTGACATTTCTAATCGGTCATTTATATATATGTTCTTGAGTCTATTGCAACTTTTGATACTTATAATTGCAACAAATGCCAACTGAGCAGCATTTGAGTGTTGTATGTTTAAAAATATGTTTTCAGAAGCCATTTTTTGAAATTTGAAATATTTACCTAGCATTACATTATCCTTAATTTCAACTGAGATTTAGTTTAAAGGGAGGTAATAAAAGATTTGTAAGTTTTGTTAAAGTGGTTGATGCGCTATTTTTTCAAACACGACTTATCTGAAAGGGCTCTGAAAAACTTGAAAAAACAGAAAGAATTATCAAAAGGTCATTAAAAATAAAGGAGATATGACGTATTGAAAATGTGCAAAGAAAATAAATGGAGGCGGCCATCTTGGAACGATGACGTCACCATATATGGCATATTTTAGTTTATCGGGGATCAGTCTGTTTTACTCACATTACAAAATGAATACGTGATATCACACGTATTCGAAAAGGATATACCATACACTTATTTTGAATGTGTGCTATCAAACATACGAATAAGCAATATTTCCTTTTAAAATAGGTGCTATCACATATTCCAATACGTGATATCACATATTTGATGATGTGATTTAACCCTTACACTTCTGCATACGTGCTTCTGAATTGGTGATATCACGCATTCGAATACATACTATCACATACTATCACATACTTGTGAATATGTGATAGTAGTACGCAGTAAAAACACAAATACCTTTGTTAAAATCCCAGATAGGTTATATATATATATATATAAATTAAGTCTCTATTTACATATATTTAAATACTAAAATAATTCTGTTTTGCTTAGCGGGCTTCATCAGCGGCGTTTATTTGTTGTAAATACACGGAAACGGAAATGACGTCATGACGTTGACGTGGGAGTTTTTGCGTCGCTGTGTCGCGGGTAAGGCGGGAAGGTTGTATTTGGCCGTTGGGGTCCTGTCACAGAATGACCTTAGTGGTTGGGCTAACTCAGGAAAGAATCAATGACGGTGAATGCATTTACATAAGTTTAATGCAACTTTTAAAATATGTTTAATATATATACAATTATCTAAAAAAACAAGCGAATACACAAATGAACTATGAAAAGAATGTTCTCCTGAACGTTTAAGACGTTCTTAGTATTGTTATAAATACTGAATGTCTAAGACACTAAAGTGTTGTTAAAGCTATAACAATGTTGATCTAGCGCGATAACTGTGATGCGCGAGAGCTCATGAAGATGATGATGCGCGAATTCAATAGATGATTGTCATCAAATGCCTTCTGTAAGGGTTGATGACGCGATGCAATGATAGTTAATCTCCACTGAGATTGTGAATGATATTCCTCCAGTGAGGACTGGTAACGGGCCCACCTTGTGTCCCGGGGGTTGTCGTTAGTAAAACCTGGCTGCGCAGGTACGGGGACCGTCTCCACCGCTTGTAAACGTTATTCGTGGAAGCTTAGCTCCACTCCTGGATATCCAAACCTAGATGGCTTACTCCAACCCTGGATGGCTTATATCCTGGATGGCTTATATCCTGGATGGCTTAGGCACATGTTGCCTATGAATTTTGCCGTCCAATCTCTGTTCCAACAAAGTACTATCGATGATCCCCGCGAGAGCTAGAAGACAATGGGTTTTATAGCAAACATTACGCCCAAATCATTATTTCCCCCGTTCAGTCCGTGACAAACGTGGCTAAATCTACAGTATTGAATCTACACGAGAGGCCCCTTATACAATTTTGCCGTTTAAGGAAAATATACCTATACGTTTACATGCATTAGCACAAAACTAAACTTATGACACGGCCTCTCTGGCGGCCACTTAAAATGTGCACGCTTTTACGTGTTACATGAATAGATCATGAATATTGTGAAATTGTTTCAACTCGAACAATAGATTTTGGGTGTAACCGATAACTTGCAAGAGCTATGTACGACCAGTACGCTCTACCCGTGACATTTTGTGACAACATCTCCCCACTTAAAGAAAGTGCTACACTTTTAAAATTCAACAAAATGATAATTAATATTTACACGTTAAGAGACTATTAATTCTTCTGAGCAAATGAGCGACAAAACGTACAAGCTGATCGCTCAATCGCTTGAGTATATAAATATTACTACCGAGGGATGCCAGTACAACGACCGTCTTCCGGAAAACGTCCACTACAGTTATAACCTAACTATAATATGTAATTACAATTTCAACACTATTTTACAATTGTACACTACCCTGTCGTAACATATACTACTATTGTACAATACACTGCAATACACTATTGTATTAAACCGGTCATTATGTGCGGCGGCTTAAATATTCTGCCCAAATATTGTCCTTTCCACGGTCTATTACACCGACTCTACTGTTGCTAATAACACTACCACTACCAGAACTCCAACTTTACACATTGCATCCATCGCATTACCAGTATACTGTTTGCGAAATGGCGTAGGGTCTCTCGTTTCCCTAATCGGTTTTGCTAACGTGTGCTTAAAGCTACACTGCACTACATCTGTTGGTCTCGACTTATCGGACCGAACAGTACTACACTCAGAGTCTAAACGACTTATCT
This sequence comes from Cyrtodaria siliqua, assembly GCA_037043455.1. Taxonomy (NCBI): domain Eukaryota; kingdom Metazoa; phylum Mollusca; class Bivalvia; order Adapedonta; family Hiatellidae; genus Cyrtodaria; species Cyrtodaria siliqua. The sequence goes on along the minus strand of JAWPHD010001927.1, from coordinate 233,331 downwards.
CTCGTTTCTCTGCTACACTAAGCATGCCCGATATATCTACATCGGCTGCTGTCTCCTTACCTACACTAGTGGGAGAATATGTGGGACTAGTGTCCTCACTACTGCCTTCCTCACTATCCTCAATAACTGCAACATTAACTACATTTAATACCCCTTGTTGCACATTATCGGTTCTACTGATATACTCTTTCAGCATATTCGCATGAAAGGTCTTTAACTTTCCGTTTATCTCGATACGGTAATCCATAGTGTTCACTATCCCTCTAACGTAAAACGGACCTTTCCATTGTAATAACAACTTGTTATTGTCGGTCGGGAGTAACAGTAACACCTGGTCATCTATCTTAAACTTCCTAGCTCTAGCTTTTTGGTCATAGTACCGTTTATACTTGGTATTTGCCTTAACTAACTGACTTTGAGCTATCTTACAAGTCTCCTCTAGTTTCTCCTTCAGATCTAAAACATACTGATATGTAGTCTTAACCTCATCACTATCTACTTCACCTGCCCACATCTCTCTAAGAATCCTCATAGGCCCTCTAACTGACCTACCGTACAATAACTCAAACGGAGAAAATCCTAAACTCTCTTGTGGAACCTCTCTAAATGCAAACAATAAAGCATTGAGATACTTGTCCCAATCTTTAGGTCTCTCGGTACACATACGCCGTAACATTTGCTTTAACGTCCCGTTAAATCGTTCGACTAACCCGTTACACATAGGGTGATATGGTGTTGTCATGATTTGACGCAAAGACAATAACCTGCTTACTTCAGCCATAAGTTCTGACGTAAACTGTGACCCACAATCAGTCAGCATTTCCTCTGGTACACCTAGCCTACTGAACATATCAACTAATGCCTCAGCTACTCTCTCAGTTTCAATTGAGGGCAATGCTACTGCCTCCGGATACCTAGTTGCAAAATTAGTCCAACTATGTCTACGGCTACCCGCTTAAATGGTGTATCTATCAGTGGCAACTGACATAAATGTACTTTGGTCACTCGACCTTTTGGTACTGTCCTTTGGCATACATCGCAGGACCTACAATACCTAGTTACATCTCCACTAACGCCTGGCCAATAAAATTCTGCCAATACTCTATCTGACGTTTTCTTTACGCCTAAATGACCTCCCATAATCGACTCATGAGCTACCTTAAGCACTGTCGTTCTATACTGGGTAGGTACCACTAATTGGTGAAACTGTCTACTACCACTATCTTCAAATTCTCTGTAAAATAACCTATTCTTATGTACAAACTTCCAACTACCGGACCCTTTACACTTCTTCACTACACCATCCTTGGCCTTCACTTTACAAGGACCTAATGACTCGTCTTGAGTTTGTGCTTCTATAAACTCCGCTTTAGATATGTCACCTACGGCTGCAGGAACCTTTAATTTTCTATAAGCCTGAGCTTGCTTCTGAACCTGCGCTCTAGTCTCTACGGCATTACTTATGCTACTTCTAAAATCGGACATTACCGGAAGTGCTGAACCTTCTATGTTCCCTATCGTTAAATCATACATCGGGTCGTCCATACATAGTGCCTCTGTAGTCCCTTTAAAGAAAGGTGTATCTACATCTATTCTCGCTATTGGCACGTGCTCTACCGACTTATTTAACAACATACACGGTGACTGTTTACCTACCAACTGGTCATCCGTAACTAAACTACGCCTAACTACCACACCTGTACAACCTGTATCCCTCATTACAATTACGTCTGTGCCATTCACTCTACCATCTGCCGTTGGAAGATTTGCATACGGAAAGAGACATGTTCCGATCTTCGCCATTACACCATCCGCTTTAACACAACAGCTACTACTCTCGGTTTTAATAACCGGACTATTACTACCTCTGCCTCTACCTCTACCTCGGTTTTGACCACCTCTACCTCTACCGAAATTCCATGGGTTGTTAAAACCTTGGTTCGGACTACCTACATTGTTGTCCACTCTACTATTGTCACTAAAATTGTCTACGACAGCGGACACTTTCACCGCTTTCCTACACTCTGACTCATGTGAAGCATGATTCCCATTACAGTGACGATAACGAATAAAAGGTCTACCTATGTTACCACTATTGCTACCTCCTCTAGCACCCATCGAACTACCTCCACCTCTATAGTTTCCACTCTGGCCTTTCTTTTTATGATCGTCCCCTTGCCTATCTCTAAAAGTTCTGTCTTTCGACACTACATTATGAGCTCCACCTCTAGCCTCGGCAAACTGATCTGCTTGAGTTGCCATTTCATCTACACTAGTTAGTTTTCTTTCTTTAAGAAATAAGAACAGATCTCTACTACAAACATTGAATAGCTGGTCCCGCAACAAGAAATCTATGAGGCCCTGATAAGTCTGCGCTACCTTCCCTAACTCTAACCACCTATCTAAGTAATTTCTAGACCTACTAATAAACTGAATAAATGACTCGCCTTTCTCAGGCAGACAAGCTCTAAACCGCTTTCTAAAACCTTCTTCAGTTAACTCAAATCTCTTTAAAAGAGCATCCTTTAACTTGTCATAGTCAAGAGCATCTAAACTAGGTAATCTAGAAATACATCTAAGGCCTTGCCTCTCAATAACGCACTTAAATGAACTGCCCACTTATCTTTGGTCCATTCCTGTAACTCAGCATAACGTTCGAACCGTAACAAGTAACTGTCCATGTTATCTTTGTCAGCATCAAAGTATGGTAACTTCGAACCTTTTAACTTCCCAGAATAACTATCTTTCCCTACAGTTCCACTGTCCTTACTATGTGTCTTAGCTGCTTCCAACTCTAAAGCTAACTTATGATCAAACTCTTTTTGCTCCCTTTCCATTATCATATTAGCCTTAGCTAGTCTACCATCTGTTTCGAACCTCTCATGTTCTAACTCTTGCTTCTCCCTTACTATTCTACTTTCATCATCTCGCTTCTCTTTAGCTAACCTGCCTTCTAATTCTAGTTTCTCTTTATCAGCATCTAGCTTCTCTTTAGCTAACCTACTTTCGAATTCTAGCTTCTCTTTATCAGCATCTAGCTTCTCTTTAGCTAACCTACTTTCGAATTCTAGCTTCTCTTTAGCTATTCTACTTTCTTCATCTCTTTCCTGCTATGCTAATTCTCTTTCCTTAAGTCTAAATTCCCTTTCCCTAGCCTGTTCGTCTTTAACAAAGGTTCTAAGCTCCTCTCCAGCATAACCTTACTCCTTACCCATTTCCGTAAGATCCTTTATGGACGTCATGGTTATAGACATTGTGAACTACACACTACAATAATTACAATACCCACGTCACTAATAATTCTACTCAACTAACTACTAATGGTAAGTCACTGTGTCCTCAGTAAATACCTGGGCATCATCATAGGACAAGTTACATACACATTTGTACTAGCGCTAACTACTAACGGTTATGTGTAGATAGTATCTAGCTTCCACAAAAAATATACACTACATAAAATATCTTAATTTGATATTGGACATAAACCTTAAACAATCATCGAAATGTGTATAACATGTACATGTGTATTTACTTCTCCCATCAATATAAGTATCCTCGAGTGTCACAACATGAGTAGAACGTCTTGTTCGCCAACCTAATTGGATACTATGTGTATATCAAGGGAGGTAAAACAAACACCCAAATTATTGAGCAAAAGTGCCTCAGACCCACTCGTGTAGACCACTGCGACCTCGCGCCAAGGAAAGAACGGACAAAACAATAGTTTGGACTCACCCTACCTTTGTCGTGTCTTGACTTGTCTTCCAAGCTGTGGCTGTGATCGTCGACAGTCGCCTTGATGGATCAGAGGGTGGTACACAATTCTAAAATAATAAGTAGAGATTTAGTATATCATAATAAAGATCACTTATTGATTCTTTCCCTCCGTAGTCGCCCAAAATCCCACTACTCTGAAACCAGTTGTCACAGGATGACCTTAGTGGTTGTGCTAACTCAGGAAAGAATCAATGACGGTGAATGCATTTACATAAGTTTAATGCAACTTTTAAAATATGTTTAATATATATACAATTATCTAAAAAAACAAGCGAATACACAAATGAACTATGAAAAGAATGTTCTCCTGAACGTTTAAGACGTTCTTAGTATTGTTATAAATACTGAATGTCTAAGACACTAAAGTGTTGTTAAAGCTATAACAATGTTGATCTAGCGCGATAACTGTGATGCGCGAGAGCTCATGAAGATGATGATGCGCGAATTCAATGGATGATTGTCATCAAATGCCTTCTGTAAGGGTTGATGACGCGATGCAATGATAGTTAATCTCCACTGAGAATGTGAATGATATTCCTCCAGTGAGGACTGGTAACGGGCCCACCTTGTGTCCTGGGGGTTGTCGTTAGTAAAACCTGGCTGCGCAGGTACGGGGACCGTCTCCACCGCTTGTAAACGTTATTCGTGGAAGCTTAGCTCCACTCCTGGATATCCAAACCTAGATGGCTTACTCCAACCCTGGATGGCTTATATCCTGGATGGCTTATATCCTGGATGTCTTAGGCACATGTTGCCTATGAATTTTGCCGTCCAATCTCTGTTCCAACAAAGTACTATCGATGATCCCCGCGAGAGCTAGAAGACAATGGGTTTTATAGCAAACATTACGCCCAAATCATTATTTCCCCCGTTCAGTCCGTGACAAACGTGGCTAAATCTACAGTATTGAATCTACACGAGAGGCCCCTTATACAATTTTGCCGTTTAAGGAAAATATACCTATACGTTTACATGCATTAGCACAAAACTAAACTTATGACACGGCCTCTCTGGCGGCCACTTAAAATGTGCACGCTTTTACGTGTTACATGAATAGATCATGAATATTGTGAAATTGTTTCAACTCGAACAATAGCTTTTGGGTGTAACCGATAACTTGCAAGAGCTATGTACGACCAGTACGCTCTACCCGTGACATTTTGTGACAGGTCCTACTATTTCGTTTTCAGTCCATACGACCGGTACGTGCGGAGTTTCTTCTTCCACAAACATTCTATGGTCCGCCTGTAGATTGTATCTCCTTTCAATTTCTCCAGGCCCACGATCAAGAAATGCTCCTTCAAATGGCCATCACTAACAAAATACGCTGCGACCGGATCGTCATATTTGGTTCTCATGCGCGACAAGTTTAACAGATGACGCTGGTAAAGAGTGTCGCCTGTTTCTCCGACATATATGAATACATAGCATTTCTTACAGAAGATGGCATATACGACGTTTGTGGACATGCTGTTCCTTATACGATACTTTTTTCCCTGGTGGTCACTAAACGTTTCCGTAGTAGCAATGTATGGCGCATCGTTTTCCACACGTCTGACACCCATTACTTTGGGCAAAGAGTTGGCTATTGTGATTCTTATGTACCAGTATATCCTGTATATTCTTGTCACGTTTACGCCAGGATAGGTGCTTCTGGGAAAAACTCAGTCTCAATCTGTCTGAGGTGTGCACACTACGCTCTCTTTTTTTAAAGTCTAAAAGTACTCTTCCCTTGTCAATGTTACGTCTTGTCGGTACAAACTTGAGACCTTTTTCTAGCAATGATATTTATGCTTTTGTTAGTCTTTTATCTGAAAGATTCGTCACCAAAACATTCGTACTTTCTTGTTTCTGGTGATGCTGCCTCTTTTTCTTGGAGATCAGATTAGTGCTTTTGATTGAGACCACTTTTTGTACACAGTTTCATGGTCTCGGCTTGTTTACAATAAATATAGATATACAAATCGAACAGGAAAAGTAGCATTCAAGGACGACAGTCAACTACAAACACACACAAAAACAAAGAACAACGATAGAAAAAAATGAATAAAATGCAAACTAAGATATCACAAATAACACGGGTTGACAATAGGGCTACCGCCTTGGAACGGTCAGTGGCAAAAAAGGCCGCTGCGAGTTTAAACCTATGTTCTAGGGTGCACCAAACTGTCATCCCAATACAACGGGACAGTGTAAATAAAGAAATCCCCGCCATGAACTATTCAGCTGAAAAGTGTAAACAACAGCTGCTGCAGCTACCTTATCTCCATCTTTAACACCATCTGTGTATAAATGCTGAAAGTTACTGTATTTCGATTTAATTTCATTAAATTTGCTTTGAAAGACAGTAGGGTCTGTACTGAATTTGTTACTATTACAAAGGTCAAAAATAACTGTTGGTGCTTCTAAAGTCCACGGTGAAATTTGTAGTATTTTGTACTTGGCAGTCAAATTTAGGTCGATTTCAGTGTCTCTTAATTTTGGTTTAATACGAAGACCATTTGGTCGAATGGCCTTCGATATTCGATCAAAAAGTGGTTCATATCTTAGATTAAAATATTTATGGAAAGTTGGGTTTGAAGGGTTAGATTGTAATTTAATGGTATACTGCAGGGGTAATTTGTCCCGTCTATGAGATGATGGTTCATTAGCTTCAACATATAGGCTTTCGGCTGGTGATGTACGAAAGGCACTTAAGGAGAGTCGTAATAGGATCGAGCATCTGCAAGTATGACTTGCGAGTCGATTCATATACTATTCAGTCTTAGTCCAGCTTGGATCTGATAAGTGATCTATAAAGTTGTAAAAGTACTTTACGATCTGCTCCCCAATAAGTGTTTGCAACAACTTTAAGTAAATTAAGAGCTTTAAGGCGTTTGTCCTTCAAGTATTTAAGGTGTAAAATAATACCAAGGAATTTGGTCTCATCCACTGAACCACTGGTATTGATGATCCCATTCAGTGTTAGATGAAGGTCTTCATGATGTTTAAGTAGTTGACAAAAGTGCATACAATAAGTTTTAGATTTAGAAAATATAAAAATGAGATATAGGGTCCTATAGAAACCACAGCGTCCGAACGCAATGACATCGTAGGTCCGCACTGTACTGCAAACAAGGACTTGATAATACAATGAAAGAGACAAAAAAACAACAGAAAGGGTGGTGAAGACAGGGTTACCGACTTGGAACGGTAGGTAGGCAATAAGGCCTACTGGTTAGCTTGAATCGATTTTATATCCTCGCTATTATCCTGTCTTCAGCGCCCAAATAGACAAGACAGTGTAAACAAAACTACATCCTACCAAAAGGAATTCTCTAACAATAAAGTCCATATCCAGAGAAAATAACTAAAGAAACACATACAAAATAATAAACATCTCAGGATGTATCCAAAATCGTACTGAACAACCATAGTAGTTGCAGCTAAAGAGAAAACCAATCTAGGGTACGACCAGAAAACCCGAGGGACGAAAGCTCATGCACCCACCTCCCTTAGTTGGAGTTTCAGTAGGTACAATCATAGAGTCCCAAGAGGTAGTCCAGTCATCGCACAAGTGAAAAGTGAAGCGTAATGACTGACTGTAGAGGGTTCAATCGCTAAACATGCAGTTCGCTGTAAAACCAAAGGGTTATATCCTTTTCTGACAAACTTCCTGATTAAATTTGTAAAGCGGTCAGGAAACCCGTCAGACCCATTTAACTTTCGACGTTTATAGACCACATCTCCATAAAATGAGGGTTGTGATATGCCTAGTCGCAGAAGTGTTTTAAGGCTGGTGTCGTACTTTTCCAGCAGGCCCTCGTTGCGGAGGTAGAATTTAGAGAAATATCTACGTAGTTTGTGATAACGAAAACCATGCTGAAGAAGTTTTCTTGTAATAACTTGATTTCGATCATTGAAGTCTATAGCATCATTACACGCTATAGCAAATCGAATGAGCTGGGAGATATACACCCCGTATGTATGAGGTAGCACGAGGTACATCTCCATCCAGGTGTGGATAGTTAAGTATGTTAAAATTGAAATCATCCCTCTTATCATAGATTTTAGTATGAAGACAATCAAATGCTGCTTCTGTATCCGATCTGTTGGCTTTATTCAACGTGAGCTTTGGTGGATAAATGTTAGTAACCATATGAGCAAAGAAATATTATTAAAGGCATCAATAATTTCACACTGGCTAGCAGGTGACAAACTCAACATAAAATCTCTTTCATAGCAGTACGAAAACAAATATGCAACAAGTGGCGCACAGTTAGTACCCATAGGAATACCAACAACATGGCGGTAAATAGTTTTATCGTATCTTATACAAATGTTATCCAGAAGTAAAGGTAAGGCTCTACAAACATCAGTACAAGTCCACAAATTATCAATGGGGCCGTTAGTAAAGAAAGCCCTGACATTATTACAAGCTAGAAAAATTGTACCTTTTCTAGCAAATGTCTTCTGAATAAGCTGAAGCATTTTTTCTTTGATAAGATTATGTGGTAGTGTAGTATACAGTGTAGAAAAGTCGTAGGTGCTTAGAGAAGAGGCATGGAAATGCTTAAACCGTAGTTTGTCAAGAACTTCTCCAGAGATTTTGATAGACCAAAACAGATTGATTCCTGAGTTCTCGAAGTCCTTCCGCAATATTTTACAATATGTTCTTTAATCGCGGAAAGTCAGGAAGTCAAAAGTTTTGATATATTGGTCGTGGTACATGAACTAGAATTAGCGATAAAACGTGCTTTGTAAGGAATTTTGTGAAGTTTGGGTATCCAGTACATTGTAGGGAGCTTCGTCTGCTTACTAATTACAGAAACCTGTATAGTCTCCATAAAGGTCACATGCTGGGAAACAATGTCCGTCTCCAGCAGAGGTGTAGTTAGATAAGCAGAAGTGCTCACTAGCTCAGCATTCAAAGTATTGATATAATGTAGTCGTCAGACAATAATTATATTGTTGGAAGTTTTGTCTGCTGGAACTAGAGCAAATTTAGTATGTAAATTCTGAATACCCTTCTTAAGGTGTCGTAAATTGTAAGTAGAAGGCCGTGGTAGCAGGGATGGATTTGATTCGTAAAATAAAATACGTAATTCAACAATTTCTGAAATAGTTTTCATCCAAGCAGTAAGTGCTTGTTTATCTGCTTTTTCTCGCTTACACCACTTTGTACAGAAATCCGTTAAAGAACCCGCAATTTCATTGCGACAGGCATTAAAATCAATATCAGATGGAAGGCGATACTTAGGCCCTTTGGCAATTAAATGCCGAATCCTCTTATCCTCAGTTACATCAATATTTCCAGTAAGAATGTGACCGGCAGGTTCGTAACAAAATTTAGAATTTTGACAATCTCAATCAGTAGGAGTAGATGTCTCGTTCTCAAGATCAGAAACGATCCTATTATAATTGAAAATAAGATTTCTAGTAGATTTCTTATACTTGTAACATATAACAGGAGTCTGATATGTGGTTATAGTTTCCCTGACTTCAACATGTTTCTCAGTATCCTGCAGTAACGATATAGCCCTCAGTATGCTGCAGTAACGATATAGCCAAACACCGAAAGAAGCCATTACCATCTTTATCAATTTGTATACACGTTGATTCTAGTTGACTAACTTGTTTTGCACTGAATATTAGTTTCTTTTTCTTTGTATTGTCTTGTTTAGCAATTACTGGTTTTAACTGGTTTTGTATTTATTTTACCTTATTGTCCAGAACTGTGTCTGGTGTAGACTGCTTAAGGACCCTGACAATTTCAACGATACGTAGTTCCAGTATGCCGATTTGTCTTGAGCACACCATGACACCTTCACGCAACAGTTGACGCAACGAATTTCTCAAAATTTCACCAACTCTGTAGTTTTCATCATCGTTTGCATCAAACTCTAGTTTCCGCTTGATTTGGAATCCCTTTGGTATAATTTCTCTCTGTATACACGATGACAAAAAATCCTGGTGACTCTCATATCGTGCTTTCTTTTCATACAGTTTCTTCAACATTGCGAAATTCATCGAATTCTGCTCAGCGATGTCATCCATTTATGTATATACTCGATGTAGTAATAAATAAAGTCTCTATTTACATAGAGCTAAATAACAAAATATTTCTTTAAATTACTCTATTTGCATCTATTTCTTTATTTACATATAATCTTTCTTTATGTTTCTCTATAAACATATATTTAAATAACAAAATCTGTCTTTATATTTAAATAACAAAATCTTTCTTTTTTATAGAAATAAATAAAGTCTCTATTTACGTATATTAAAATAACAAAATCTTTCTTTTTTATATAGAGGGAGAAATATTTGCGAACTACCAAGGACAGACAACCTTCGGACGAACTACGGCAGGGCGCCTAGCCATGATGAGCGACACAGAAATCAAACGTATGCAAAGGATAGTTGCAACACACGCTGATAAACTGCATCTCGACATTATAACACAGTCGTCTGGAGGCACAAATAACATATACACGCATGCATACATACACTTATCTCTCATATGAGTGGGATCATAATTAAGCATTCAACCGCACACAGCTATATTAAGACAGTGACAATGAAAGGTGCCGGATCTTGGGAATACTGTGAATTCAGTAAATGTATAAAAGGGAGATAATTTGAACTCACTATGGCAACTTTCGAATTTGGCAAGAGATTCACGTTTACAAAGCAAAATTATATATAGGGAGAAATATTTGCGAACTACCGAGGGCAGACAACCTTCGGACGAACTACGGCAGGGCGCATAGCTATGAGGAGAAACACAGAAATCAAACGTCTGCATTCACTTCCTAAAAAGGATAGTTGCAACACACGCTGATAAACTGTATCTCTACATTATAACACACTCGTCTGGAGGCACAATATACATATATTTCAAAGTAAAACGGCGACACATAACAAGGAAGCTTATGCTTGAGTTACAACTTGACTTTTGTAGAGGGGATGCAATACCATATGATATTTGTTTGTTGTTGATAGTTTGATATTACTTCTGCATATTCTTGTCATTTTGTTATAATTTGAGTTTCTTTGATATGTTTACATTTTTAAAATGCAAATGTAAAGAAATATAAAAAGATCGGACAGGGAAAGTAACATTCAAGGAGGACAGTCAACCACAAAACACAGAAACAAACACGCAAACAGACAAACAAGAAGGCAAAAGTAATAATAAATGCATACGACATCAAAAACACATAAGGGTTGACAATAGGGTAACCTTGTACGTAGCTATATTACTTATATCAGTGTGATATAAACGTATACAGTTATCACTAGTTATAAACCATTACGAAATATATTGTTCACATTCGTAGTCATAGTTATGAAAGATCAATATTTCATTATTTAAAACACGAAATATGGTGTCTTGATAGGTAGTGCATACGAACGACAAGACGATTTTTGATATGTGCCCTCCTCGTTTGACTTTTTATGTGTGGACTTTCCGCAGAGATTCTCTGCGCTTTAAACTGTTACACTGAATTTTATAAGTTTACAACTTACCTGAAGTAAAGAATGATCATAGTTTATCAATTTCACACTAAAAGTTTAATCCAAATGTTGTTTTTTGCTTAGTAATACAATAGTTTAAAACTCCATATATGTATTGTTTACCTTTCAAACGGCTGTGTAATTGATCACGTGACTCAGTCTGAATAATACATCCGATAAACACTGGGGCGGAATGTGTACGTGGAAGAATTGTACAAGTGTGAACGTAAATCGCTGTTTGTTGTAAACTTTAATCAGAATTATATTTTGTATACATTGGAGATCAAATATTGATTGCCAGTTTTTAATCAAATGTTTATGGTCATGTTTCCTTTTTGCAATAATGCACGGAAAAGTATGTAATTCTAATATGGTCATGTTTAATAATATAATATTTTTTTATGGGTATCCGGTGTAGATAGGGAATTCCAACCCGAGCCAAGGTTCCGATTAAAACACTTATTCCGAGGGTTGGAATTCCCTATCTGAACCGAATACCCATGATAGATTCTTTTTCTTGCATATCAGAGACATGTTGTGCGTTGACGCCGCAGCTACTAACGTTTTGCATGTTTTCCTGCATACCGGATGTTGGTGCGCGCGTGAATTTTATCTCGACCCTAGACCGGGTGAGATGGAAATATATTATATATTCTGTGATGAATAATAGAAATTTCCCAGTTTGAGAAATTCTATAACATATCCCTTCCTCTACTGTGCTATCTCGCTAGTGCGCAAGTTAGCACAGTAGCCAAATGTTCTGAACTAAACGATAGACGTCACGATATTACGTCACGGATTGAAGTCATAATATTACTCCGCGCTGTCGCCAAAGGAGTGACAGAAGAAGGAATACATGTGTCAAAAGACGATTGGAAAGAAATTCATCACAGAATATATATTATATAGTTTAATTAACATTTTTGTCGTGATACGGAAAATAATTCACTCGTGAGAAATATTCTTGCGATATAGAAACTCGTGCGAAACCGCACTCGTTTCTATATCGCAAGAATCTTTCTCACTCGTGAATTATTTCCCGTATCACTTCAACAATGTAAATTAAACTCTATATCTAGCCCCGATAAAAGGACGGATATCCGGTATGCAAGTAAATACTTTCCATTTCCATGTAAAACGCGGATAGCCTTATCCGGTATGCAAGAAAAGCCTTTCCGTTTGCAATAGTAAAAATGTAGTGTTTTTTTTAAATGGAAAATAATATTAGTATATAAATCTAGTAGTGTTAATTTTATGATTAATTTTATGTAAAAAATCGTGCTTTTTTGTGGGCTTCTTTTTTTGAATTGCGAACGCCACCTCTCCCACCCACCCACCCCATGACCCATAGAAACACACAAAGACGCATTCATGCACACACGCACGCACGCACGCACGCACACACACATACTGTTTTGAACATATTTGCCCCCCCCCCCATCCCGCCCCTGTCCAAAATCCTGATAGTCTGATAGTTTATCATAAAACAGATTTTCTTGAATCAAAGTATAAGTTGCTCAAAGACATTACTTTTCCCCAGACTGGACACCAATAACAGCATGATCATGAGCACTTACACATGTTACATGATAAAGATGCGCATGGGTTGATACTGGGATATCCTTTGTGTCCATGACCTTTGTAATCAATGAAGATAAGGCCCATTTACGTGCACAGTATTTATTGTTGTCAAAGCCGCGGAGATTTTCAAGAAAATGAACAAAGAAAGAGCTGTAGTTGCCAATGATGTGGAGAAAACAACAACTTGTTTTACCTAAATAATAATAAAAAAGAATAGGGTTGTACGGCGCACCAAAAGATGACAGTTTATATGGCACCTAACAGAAATAAACATGCCAGACTCATCCCCTATTAACATCAACAATGGGCCTAGAACCGTCTAACCCACAGAACTGCAGAGTTGCTACAAATTCAATAGTATACACTATGGACGATGGAAAATGTAGATATACAAATCGAACAGGAAAATAAGCATTTAACCATAAAAATGGGTTGACAACAGAGCTACCGCCTTGGAACGGTCAGTGGCAAAACAGGTCGCTGGTGGTTTAAACCAGGTTCTAGGTGCACCAAACCTCTCTCTTACCCTTTTGTCATCCCAATAATTATAAGCGAGACTGTAAATAAAGAAATTCCCGCCAGGTTATACTCTCCAGGGCGGTATTACTCTTGTTTAACGCGGTCTGTATAAGGCCCCTTCCCCAACCAAATTTCTCTTAAAATCTTGCAATTTTTACCCATTTTTTAAACTTACCTCTGAATTGTAACCTCAAGATTGTAATACGGAATTCAATAGCGGGACAAAAAACGTACCGCTTCGTGGGTTAGAACCCACACTAAAATTACACTCGCAGAACGTCGCAATAGTCGACTTCGCTATCAACTGAGCTAAGCGGACCAGATGTACTACGACTTACTATTTCGAAAACTAATGTCGCAATCATTTCGTTAGAGTATATATTTTCAAAACACATGACCGCGCCCATGATTTTCTTCGCATTCATGATGTAAAAGAGTACGATAATGGACCCCTGGAAACTGCGGAACACGATAAACACGAAATATTACATTTAGTGCATTTCTTTCAATTAATCGTGCAATCCACAGCATTAACACACGATTTTTTTTTTTCAGATATATGTTTTATATGGATTTTCGTTTGTTCAGTTCACTCAAACATCATCTGAAATGCATATGAAAAGCGATTTCATTGGTTTTGAATGTAGTTGATATTCTCAGGAATATTGATAGTAGATATAAAACTCGAACAGGAAAATTAGCATTTAAGGAAGACAGTCAACCACAAACTCACAAAGAAACAAAGAACAACTATATAAAACGATGTATGGTCGATCAAGGCAGTGTTGTCAGATCCTATAGCGGAGAGTATCAAAGCGTAATTAGGATATGACTTTAATGAGATTGGTAAATGAGTCAGCCACTAAACATGCAATGCGTTGCAAATCATAACCTCTTTTGATGAACTTTTTAACAAGTTTAATACAGATTATATGAAAGTGATTATGACCAAGGATCTTACGCAGTTTGTAAATCACATCACCACACAGGTAGCTGTATCAGTGTTGGGAACTAAACAAAAATATATAAAAATTAAAAAAAAAAAAAAAATTAAAAGAAAAAATAATTGAACATGTTATTGGTTGAAAACAAACACATTTAAAGTTTTTCCTGAAAAATTATCCCAGAGTATTGTAGTTTAAAGTTTTCCTGAAAATTTATCCCAGAGTATTCTAGTCTAAAGCTACAATACTCTGGGATAATTTTTCAGGAAAATTTATCCCAGAGTATTCTATTCTATAGCTACAATACTCTGGGATAATTTTTCAGGAAAACTTTAAATATGATAGATTTCAGCAAATAATATGTTTATTTTTTATTTTTATTTTTTGGAAATTTGTATATTATTGTTTAGTTCTCAACACTGATACAGCTACCTGTCCATCATCATTGTCTTTAACTACAATACTCTGGGATAAATGTCAGGAAAACTTTAAACATGTTTTTTTTTTTTTCACAAAATAGCAAGTCCATTTGTTTTTGCTTAGTTCCCAACACTGATACAGCTACCTGTGGTTGCGATATCCCATGTCGAAGAAGAGTGGACAACCATGAATGACAAAATAAACATGAAGGGCGAGAGGAGGGTGCCTCTAGCGGTATTTGCAGTGGTTGTATTCTACCCCGACAATCACACGGGGTGGGGGGGGGGGGGGCTATAGCAACACCAGCACATTCGTCTTTCATTTTACCTACTTTTTTGTTTGTTTTATCATACATTGGGTTATTTTCAGGATAATTACTTAGATCATACTCACCTTTCATTTCAGCCATGTCTTTGTGTATATCTTCTGTTTTGATATCTACCAGCAAGCTGTCAGTGTCTGTGTATAATAAAGTACAGTCATCTCCGTACTTTTTCTTTAGGGTATTATAGTACCAATTATACATATTGTACTTTGATAAATCCAATACTGACATCTCAACATATATTGGCTTGTTTAATGTTAATTTTGTTTTGTTTACATGTACTGCTGATAATTCATCTGAAAATTTTATACGCCTGTTAAAGTTGGGTTTGGCTATTATTTTTCTCATCTTTTCATTTTCAGAGCCGTTAGTTTTGACTAGTTTTATATCTGTCCGCTTGCGTAAATTTTCCATTGTCTTGCCAAACACAGAGTTGTTCATAAGTTTGTAAAAATCTGTTTCAAATTTTGATTTAGCCTTTCCTCTAAGTTTTGTGTTTAGGTTTATGTATGATTCCATCCATGGTTTTTCATTAAATTCTAATACTCTGTGTACTTTCTTTAGTTTCATGCCTAAAGATAAATACAGTTGCAGGTTTTTGTAATGTATCACATATTTTTCTTTGTCCCTAAGATTGGGAACTAGTTGTTCTGTATTTATCATGCCATTATTTTCTAACAGATCTGTTTGGTATTCAGACAACAATTCTTTTTTCACTGCTAATCTTTCCGGTGCAAGCGGATAGTCATTGTGAGCTTTATGAAGTTCTTTAGGATATTCCAAATCAACTTCAAGCATTTGTCCTTTGCCGGGTTTTGGTTTAGAAAATTTTCCACTCTTGTTTTTGGTTTTCCAAACAAAGCCAGAATATGGAAGTGGCTGACTCATTGCCCATCCATAAAGATTATTTGCATCAAAATACATTAAAAAGTTGTTTTCCTCGTTAGGGTTATAATCAGCTACATGTGGATTGTTTGCTTTGGCATATCGTTTTGATACCATACTTATACCACCACGCATACCTTTTTCTATGAATAAGTGCATGTCAGTGTCTCTCAAAAGTTCTAAATCTATTTTTGAATGTTTAAGTAAAGCATCCCAAAATAATCCAGGTGCTGTATAGTAATGTAAAGCATCAAGTTTATATGCATTCATACATGTTTTTCTAAAAGTTTGAAACACATCTGCTAACAAAGTTACATCAGTTTTTAGATATAAATCATGATAGTCTCCAAGAGGCGGTAATTGCGTTTCCTTGAATTTTTCCATACTGTCCATATATTCGTATGGATAAACACCTTTTCGTAAAAGTTCAGGTTTTAGATATAAATTATAATAGTCTTCAAGAGTTTTACAGTTAAACTCTTTCCATAGTTTTTGAGCATATTCATAATCTTCATAATCTTTGTCTTTGAGCTTTTTACTTGAACTGTAAAACTTTTCTATAGGTGTTAATTTCGTTTCCTTAAATTTTTCCACACTGTCCATATATTCATGCGGGTAAATACCTTTCCGCATAGGTAAATTTGTTTGTCTAAACTGATTTTTGGTAATTTCAAAATCAGATGTGCCTGTTGCATCAACCAATTTTTCCAGAGACGAAGCCATAAACTGAAAGCTATCCAAGAATCTAAGTTGTCCAGCACTAAATGAAATATACTTTTCAGCGTTGTTTGGAATGCATGTAATATTACCTGTCATTTTATGTATTTTTTGCATGATGAGATGACTATCATATCCTTTGAGGTTGTGAAATATAACAGGGATGATTGTTTTATTTGGTTTTATTTTTAGTTTTAGGTTGCAGTTTTTATGTGCTGCACCTCTATATTCACCTGTAAAATGACAGTGGTCTCTTACTTTACAGTTTTTACCACATTTCCTACCTATTTCATTTTCGCATATCCAGCAGTGTGTTGCTTTTTCATAATCTTCCTCATTTTGTTGTGTCATGATTAATGGCTTTGGGTGAGCAAATATTTTATTAATGTTGCTCTTCTCACATTCTAAGTGATTTAAAAACTTTTCAACAACATCTTCACCTCTGTAAATAACAGGTTCTTCAGCTTTGCCATCATATCTGACAACCTGGTATCCAAAACCACAAGCTTCGTGTACATTTGTGATTTCAGATTTCTTTCCAAATTTGATTGATTGCGGTTTGATTATACTTTCAAAATCAGCATTTATTATATAACCTATAAATAGACGCGTTTTCATTGGCTAAAAAGTAATTTTTTAGAAAAAATATCTAGCGATATTGACCTGTTTTTTTGATATTGACCTGTTTTTTTTATATTGACCTGTTTTATATAATTGTTTTTTTGATATTGACCTGTTTTATATAATTGTAAATTGAGGGTTATATAATAAAACAGTTATGGACTTTTCAGCTGTTATACATGATGTTGATATGCACCAAAAAATCATTATTGACCTCGGCTATCGCCTCGGTCAATAATGATTTTTTTGGTGCATATCACATCATGTATAACAGCTGAAAAGTCCATAATTGTATAATATTGCATAAGGCACAGGCATCTGATTTTGATGATTTTTAAATTTTACAGTATTTTTACCTTCTTTTGGCATTTCTATTCTGCAAGAATTTTTGTTAATACCATCACAGTCTTCTTTGTGTTTGGTAAGTAGTACTTTTCCAGAATAGCCGTGAAGGCAACGATCGCAGAAGTAAGTTTTACCATGATGTTTGTTTTGATCGTAAAGTAATCTATTTAAATTTTTAATCCAGCAATAGTGATATTTTGTTGTTATTGTTTTTGGTTCGTTGGGATAATCATCAGGGTTATAGTTGTCATCTATAATTCCTTCTTCATTATTTGGATCGTCTCCGTTCTCTGATTCAACCTCAGTGTCTTCAGATATTAAGATCAAATTAATTCGTTCAATATCTTTTGGTTGTTCTGATATTTTATATGGAAAAACAGATACCTTTTTATTTTTTCCTGTTATGGTATATCCATAAACATTAATAGCAAGATTATTTTGTTTTTCTACTTTGGTTATTTGAGAAATTGGAGTGGGAAAGTCAATGTTATCTTTCTTCAAAAACTCTATACTAGGATACTTTGATAATCTGTCTGTATGATCTGCAGCTGGATTTAAAGCAGAATTTATTGCATGGAACAAACATTTATCATCATTGTTTTTCACATTTATAATTGCTTTCTTATCAGCTACTGCTTTAGGTAGAAGAATATATGAAGAACCTTTTAACGGCTCGTACTTTGCAATATTTAAGTAAAACGTTACACAGTAATCAATCTCCAATCCTGATGCTGTGTTGTAAATCTTTCAAGGCTCTCTTGTATATTTGCAGATGATTTATCGTAAGACTCATTTATTTTTTCAGAGTTTAAGATTGCATTTTGTTCGCTGTGTAAGTTCGCTGTGATGTATTTTTTGGTAGCACCATCATCTTTGAATAGATTTACAGTAAGACCTAATGAAAACTTTAATCCATTCATCTTTGTCAGCTCTTTGCTTATTTGTTTTGTGATAATGGATTTTTTATCACGAAATAGTTTTTGAGGGTCTTTGTATTTTTCGGCAGATATCTCGTATGCTTTGAAATAGCCACACATTGGTTTGTCAACCAGTTTTAATTCTTCTTTAGATTTTCTATCATTAAGCTCTTTCAACTCATTTATAACATTGTCTCGTGATTTAGCATATTTCTGATTTTGCTCATCTTGCAATTTATCATATTTCTGCTTTTCTCGTTTACGTTGTTTCTTAGCACGTCGTCTCTTGAGTAAATTTTCTAATGTTTGAGATTTAACCTCTTTTAAAGTTTCTTTTGGAACTTCTTTAAGAGGTTTTAATGCATTTATACCGTTAGATAGTGTTTGTTTATCTATTACACCTGTATCAAACAGGCGTATTAAATTTCTTATAGTCTCTTCGTTTTTTCCATTCCTTTATTTGTTATATATTTATAATAATTATATATAAAATAGACAATGGAAATCAATGTTTGCAACTTTCTTAAAATTGGATTACAAAATCCATGTGAAAATAAACCAACAAAAGATTCTAATTATTGCAGTTTGCATAAATATATATTAAAAACAAGTCATGCATTACCGTGTCTAATATGTAAAAAGGGCACTTCTGCAAAATATCAAGTGTGTGTTGGTTGTGGTGCAGCTTCAATTAGAAAAAAAGAACGATTATTGGAGGTTAAAGTCGTATAACGCTGAGTGTCTCAGATTTAGACGTATTAAGGTTTAAATAATATTTTGATAACTATAAAAAAATAAATAAACTTGCAATCTTCACTACCCCTATTTTAAAAAAGTTTTAATAAATCAACTAATTCACCATTTTATGATGATTTACTTATATATATGTATTTTGGGTGTTTCTGGCCCAAAGCTCTCGGCCCAAACTCGAGCAGTGCGAGAGCTTTGGGCCAGAACACCCAAAATACATATATATTGTTTAAATTTGTAAAGCGGTCAGGAAACCCGTCAGACCCCTTTAACTTTCGACGTTTATAGACCACATCTCCATAAAATGAGGGTTGTGATATGCCTAGTCGCAGAAGTGTTTTAAGGTTGATGTCGTACTTTTCCAGCAGGCCCTCGTCGCGGAGTTAGAATTTAGAGAAAGATCTACGTAGTTTGTGATAACGAAAACCATGCTGAAGAAGTTTTCTTGTAATAATTTCGATCATTGAAGTATATAGCATCATTACACGCTATAGCAAATCGAATGAGCTGGGAGATATACACCCCGTATGTATGAGGTAGCACGAGGTACATCTCCATCCAGGTGTGGATAGTTAACTATGTTAAATTTGAAATCATCCCTCTTATCATAGATTTTAGTATGAAGACAATCAAATGCTGCTACTGTATCCGAACTGTTGGCTTTATTCAACGTGAGCTCCGGTGGATAAATGTTAGTAACCATATGAGCAAAGAAATATTATAAAGGCATCAATAATTTCACACTGGCTAACAGGTGACAAACTCAACATAAAATCTCTTTCATAGCAGTACGAAAACAAATATGCAACAAGTGGCGCACAGTTAGTACCCATAGGAATACCAACAACCTGGCGGTAAATAGTTTTACCGTATCTTATAAAAATGTTATCCAGAAGAAAAGGTAAGGCTCTACAAACATCAGTACAAGTCCGCAAATTATACTTATCAATGGGGGCGTTAGTAAAGAAAGCCCTGACATTATTACAAGCTAGAAAAGTTGTACCTTCTCTAGCAAATGTCTTCAGAATAAGCTGAAGCAATTTTTCTTTGATAAGATTATGTGGTAGTGTAGTATACAGTGTAGAAAAGTCATAGGTGCTTAGAGAAAAGGCATGAAAATGCTTAAACCGTAGTTTGTCAAGAACTTCTCCAGAGTTTTTGACAGACCAAAACAGATTGATTCCTGAGTTCTCGAAGTCCTTCCGCAATATTTTACAATATGTTCTTTAATCGCGGAAAGTCAGGAAGTCAAAAGTTTTGATATATTGGTCGTGGTACATGAACTAGAATTAGCGATAAAACGTGCTTTATAAGGAATTTTGTGAAGTTTGGGTATCCAGTACATTGTAGGGAGCTTCGTCTGCTTACTAATTACAGAAACCTTTATAGTCTCCATAAAGGTCACATGCTGGGAAACAATGTCCGTCTCCAGCAGAGGTGTAGTTAGATAAGCAGAAGTGCTCGCTAGCTCAGCATTCAAAGTATTGATATAATGTAGTCGTCAGACAATAATTATATTGTTGGAAGTTTTGTCTGCTGGAACTAGAGCAAATTTAGTATGTAAATTCTGAATACCCTTCTTAAGGTGTCGTAAATTGTAAGTAGAAGGCCGTGGAAGCAGGGATGGATTTGATTCGTAAAATAAAATACGTTATTCAACAATTTCTGAAATAGTTTTCATCCAAGCAGTAAGTGCTTGTTTATCTGCTTTTTCTCGCTTACACCACTTTGTACAGAAATCCGTTAAAGAACCCGCAATTTCATTGCGACAGGCATTAAAATCAATATCAGATGGAAGGCGATACTTAGGCCCTTTGGCAATTAAATGCCGAATCCTCTTATCCTCAGTTACATCAAGATTTCCAGTAAGAATGTGACCGGCAGGTTCGTAACAACATTTAGAATTTTGACAATCTCAATCAGTAGGAGTAGATGTCTCGTTCTCAAGATCAGAAACGATCCTATTATAATTGAAAATAAGATTTCTAGTAGATTTCTTATACTTGTAACATATAACAGTAGTCTGATATATGTGGTTATATTTCCCTGACTTCAACATGTTTCTCAGTATCCTGCAGTAACGATATAGCCCTCAGTATCCTGCAGTAACGATATAGCCCTCAGTATGCTGCAGTAACGATATAGCCCTCAGTATCCTGCAGTAACGATATAGCCCTCAGTATGCTGCAGTAACGATATAGCCCTCAGTATGCTGCAGTAACGATATAGCCCTCAGTATCCTGCAGTAACGATATAGCCCTCAGTATCCTGCAGTAACGATATAGCCCTCAGTATGCTGCAGTAACGATATAGCCCTCAGTATCCTGCAGTAACGATATAGCCCTCAGTATGCTGCAGTAACGATATAGCCCTCAGTATCCTGCAGTAACGATATAGCCCTCAGTATGCTGCAGTAACGATATAGCCCTCAGTATCCTGCAGTAACGATATAGCCCTCAGTATGCTGCAGTAACGATATAGCCCTCAGTATGCTGCAGTAACGATATAGCCCTCAGTATCCTGCAGTAACGATATAGCCCTCAGTATCCTGCAGTGACGATATAGCCCTCAGTATGCTGCAGTAACGATATAGCCCTCAGTATCCTGCAGTAACGATATAGCCCTCAGTATGCTGCAGTAACGATATAGCCCTCAGTATCCTGCAGTAACGATATAGCCCTCAGTATCCTGCAGTAACGATATAGCCCTCAGTATGCTGCAGTAACGATATAGCCCTCAGTATCCTGCAGTAACGATATAGCCCTCAGTATCCTGCAGTAACGATATAGCCCTCAGTATGCTGCAGTAACGACATAGCCAAACACCGAAAGAAGCCATAACCATCTTTATCAATTTGTATACACGTTGATTCTAGTTGACTAACTTGTTTTGCACTGAATATTAGTTTATTTTTCTTTGTATTGTCTTGTTTAGCAATTACTGGTTTTAACTGGTTTTGTATTTCTTTTACCTTATTGTCCAGAACTGTATCTGGTATAGACTGCTTAAGGACCCTGACAATTTCAACGATACGTAGTTCCAGTATGCCGATTTGTCTTGTGCACACCATGACACCTTCACGCAACAGTTGACGCAACGAATTTCTCAAAATTTCACCAACTCTGTAGTTTTCATCATCGTTTGCATCAAACTCTAGTTTCCGCTTGATTTGGAATCCCTTTGGTATAATTTCTCTCTGTATACACGATGACAAAAAATCCTGGTGACTCTCATATCGTGCTTTCTTTTCATACAGTTTCTTCAACATTGCGAAATTCATCGAATTCCTGTCATCCATTTCTGTATATACTCGATGTAGTAATAAATAAAGTCTCTATTTACATAGAGTTAAATAACAAAATATTTCTTTAAATTACTCTATTTGCATCTATTTCATTATTTACATATAATCTTTCTTTATGTTTCTCTATATACATATATTTAAATAACAATATCTGTCTTTATATTTAAATAACAAAATCTTTCTTTTTTATAGAAATAAATAGTCTCTATTTACATATATTAAAATAACAAAATCTTTCTTTTTTATATAGAGGGAGAAATATTTGCGAACTACCAAGTACAGACAACCTTCGGACGAACTACGGCAGGGCGCCTAGCCATGATGAGCGACACAGACATCAAACGTATGCAAAGGATAGTTGCAACACACGCTGATAAACTGCATCTCTACATTATAACACAGTCGTCTGGAGGCACAAATAACATATACACGCATGCATACATACACTTATCTCTCATATGAGTGGGATCATATTTAAGCATTAAACCGCACACAGCTATATTAAGACAGTGACAATGAAAGGTGCCGGATCTTGGGAATACTGTGAATTCAGTAAATATATTAAAGGGAGATAATTTGAACTCACTACGGCAACTTTCGAATTGGCAAGAGATTCACGTTCACAAAGCAGACTTATATGTAGGGAGAAATATTTGCGATCTACCGAGGGTAGACAACCTTCGGACGAACTACGGCAGGGTGCCTAGCTATGAGGAGAAACACAGAAATCAAACGTCTGCATTCACTTCCTAAAAAGGATAGCTGCAACACACGCTGATAAACTGTATCTCTACATTATAACACACTCGTCTGGAGGCACAATATACATATAATTCAAAGTAAAACGGCGACACATAACAAGGGAGTTTATGCTTGAGTTTCAACTACAACTTGACTTTTGTAGAGGGGGTGCAATACCATATGATATTTGTTTTGTTGTTGATAGTTTGATATTACTTCTGCATATTCTTGTCATTTTGTTATAATTTAAGTTTCTTTGATATGTTTACATTTTTAAAATGCAAATGTAGAGAAATATAAAAAGATCGGACAGGGAAAGTAGAATTCAAGGAGGACAGTCAACCACAAAACGTAGAAACAAACACGCAAACAGACAAACAAGAAGGCAAAAGTAATAATAAATGAAAACGACATCACAAACACAAAAGGGTTGACAATAGGGTAACCTTGTACGTAGCTATATGACTTATATCAGTGTGATATAAAGGTATACAGTTATCACTAGTTATAAATCATTACGAAATATATTTTTCACATTCGTAGTCATAGTTATGAAACATCAATATTTCATTATTTAAAACACGAAATATGGTGTCTTGATAGGTAGTGCATACGAACGACAAGACGATTTTTGATATGTGCCTACGATGTGCATACGCTTTTGACTTTTTATGTGTGGACTTTCCGCAGAGATTCTCTGCGCTTTAAACTGATACACTGGATTTTATAAGTTTACAACTCACCTTAAGTAAAGAATGATCATAGTCTATCCATTTCACGCTAAAAGTTTAATCCAAATGTTGTTTTTTGCTTAGTAATACGTTAGTTTAAAACTCCATATATGTATTTACCTTTCAAACGGCTGTGTAACGGATCACGTGACTCAGTCTGAATAATACATCCGATAAACACTGGGGCGGAGTGTGTACGTGGAAGAATTGTACAAGTGTGAACGTAAATCGCTGTTTGTTGTAAACTTTAATCAGAAATATAGATCAAATATTGATTGCCAGTTTTTCAATCAAACGTTTATGGTCATGTTTCCTTTTGCAATAATGCACGGCAAAGTATGTAAGTCTAATATGGTCATGTTTAATAATATAATATTTTGTTATGGGTATCCGGTGTAGATAGGGAATTCCAACCCGAGGTATAAGTGTTTTTATCGGAGCCAAGGTTCCGATTAAAACACTTATTCCGAGGGTTGGAATTCCCTATCTGAACCGAATACCCATGATATATTCATATTTTTCTTGCATATCAGAGACATGTTGTGCGTTGACGCCGCAGCTACTAACGTTCTGCATGTTTTCCTGCATACCGGATGTTGGTGCGCGCGTTAATTTTATCTCGACCCTTGGCCGGGTGAGATGGAAATAACTAGCCTCGGTAAAAGGACGGATATCCTTGTCCGGTATGCAAGAAAATACTTTCCATTTCCATGTAAAACGCGGATAGCCTTATCCGGTATGCAAGAAAAGTCTTTCCGTTTGCAATAGTAGAAATGTAGTTTTTTTTAAATGGAAAATAATATTAGTATATAAATCTAGGAGTGTTAATTTACACCCAGATGATTAATTTTATGTAAAAAATCGTGCTTTTTTGTGGGCTTCTTTTTTTGAATTTCGAACGCCATCTCTCCCACCCACCCACCCACCCACCCCATGACCCATATAAACACACAAAGACGCATTCATGCACACACGCACGCACGCAAACACACATACTGTTTTGAACATATTTGCCCCCCATCCCGCCCCTGTCCAAAATTCTGATATTCTGACTGAATTTTTATCATAAAACAGATTTTCTTGAATCAAAGTATAAGTCGCTCAAAGGCATTACTTTCCCCCAGACACAGACATATTTCTTGACACCGATAACAGCATGATCATGAGCACTTACGCATGTTACATGATAAAGATGCGCATGGGTTGATACTGGTATATCCTTTGTGTCCATGACCTTTGTAATCAATGAAGATAAGGCCCATTTACGTGCACAGTATTTATTGTTGTCAAAGTCGCGGAGATTTTCAAGAAAATGAACAAAGAAAGAGCTGTAGTTGCCAACTAGAATCATAAAATTCGACACTAAAATCGTAAAAGCTGGACTTATAACATCTAAGGATATATCGGTGACAGAGTCTGCGATGATGTGGAGAAAACAACAACTTGTTTTACCTAAATAATAAAAAAAAAGAATAGGGTTGTACGGCGCACCAAAAGATGACAGTTTATATGGCACCTAACAGAAATAAACATGCCAGACTCATCCCCCATTAACATCAACAATGGGCCTAGAACCGTCTAACCCACAGAACTGCAGAGTTGCTACAAATTCAATAGTAGACACTATGGACGATGGAAAATGTAGATATACAAATCGAACAGGAAAATAAGCATGTAATCATAAAAATGGGTTGACAACAGAGCTACCGCCTTGGAACGGTCAGTGGCAAAACAGGTCGCTGGTGGTTTAAACCAGGTTCTAGGTGCACCAAACCTCTCTCTTACCCTTTTGTCATCCCAATAAGCGAGACTGTAAATAAAGAAATTCCCGCCAGGTTATACTCTCCAGGGCGGTATTACTCTTGTTTAACGCGGTCTGTATAAGGCCCCTTCCCCAACCAAATTTCTCTTAAAATCTTGCAGTTTTCCCCATTTTTTAAACTTACCTCTGAATTGTAACCTCAAGATTGTTAGACGGAATTCAATAGCGGGACAAAAAACGTACCGCTTCGTGGGTTAGAACCCACACTAAAATTACACTCGCAGAACGTCGCAATAGTCAACTTCGCTATCAACTGAGCTAAGCGGACCAGATGTACTACGACTTAATATTTCGAAAACTAATGTCGCAATCATTTCGTTAGAGTATATATTTTCAAAACACATGACCGCGCCCATGATTTTCTTCGCATTCTTGATGTAAAAGAGTACGATAATGGACCCCTGGAAACTGCGGAACACGATAAACACGAAATATTACATTTAGTGCATTTCTTTCAATTAATCGTGCAATCCACAGCATTAACACACGATTTTTTTCTTTCAGATATATGTTTTATATGGATTTTCGTTTGTTCAGTTCACTCAAACATCATCTGAAATGCATATGAAAAGCGATTTCATTGGTTTTGAATGTAGTTGATATTCTCAGGAATATTGATAGTAGATATAAAACTCGAACAGGAAAATTAGCATTTAAGGAAGACAGTCAACCACAAAACGTAGAAACAAACACGCAAACAGACAAACAAGAAGGCAAAAGTAATAATAAATGAAAACGACATCACAAACACAAAAGGGTTGACAATAGGGTAACCTTGTACGTAGCTATATGACTTATATCAGTGTGATATAAAGGTATACAGTTATCACTAGTTATAAATCATTACGAAATATATTTTTCACATTCGTAGTCATAGTTATGAAACATCAATATTTCATTATTTAAAACACGAAATATGGTGTCTTGATAGGTAGTGCATACGAACGACAAGACGATTTTTGTTGTTGGGTTTTTTTTTTTCACAAAATAACAAGTCCATTTTTTTTTTTTTTTTTATTTGATATGTTTTTGCTTAGTTCCCAACACTGATACAGCTACCTGTGGTTGCGATATCCCATGTCGAAGAAGAGTTTTTTAAATTGCCACGTTTACACGTTTGCATATGCGGTGTCATGATGAAGACCATGAATGACAAAATAAACATGAAGGGCGAGAGGAGGGTGCCTCTAGCGGTATTTGCAGTGGTTGTATTCTACCCCGACAATCACACGGGGGGGTGGGGGGGGGGGGGGGTGTAACACTACTACCTAATTAACCGACACGACATACAGTATCGTTCTCAACCGTGGCGAGAGAATGGCAGTGACGTCCTACATGCTATTTACAAAGACAAAGTTGACAAATGTGCATATGTTGTTAAATCTAGATGTTTATTAATGTTAATATATCTAAATTTGCCATCAATGTGATATTAAGGTGAAGATTAATTATTTATTGATGAGGTATGAGCGTTTATTTAGAGCTTTGTTGTGATTTGTTGGAGATATTAGTTTTTGGAATAGGGGCTTTTCAAGCCCTAGTCCTTAGCAGGCGACAAAATTCGAGCACGCTAGAAGCCGCAACAGATCGTCACTGACGAAATGTATCAGACAGAGCGTCAGCTGTCATTTTGATTGGGTGTTCATTCGCATAAAAGAGATAAACACATCCCACTCACTGTATGCATATTCATAGGGACCCTGGCCTTGTGTAGAGAAGAAATAGTTCTCCGGATCAGACAAATACCATCTAAATCGTCAATTAGCTGTGGGAAATGGAAAGAAAATTGAAGAATGTGATGTTTGGGCCTATGCTTTTTTCTACTAAGACAAGAAACAAGATGATATATTTTATCTCGAAATATTATAAACACCGTACATCCAGCTTTGCAAACCTGGGATAAAGTAGCTCATTTGCATATTAATGTCGAAAGGACCAATGCTTCCGAGTAAAAGTAGATATTTTTCAGCAAAAAAGAATAGAGGTAAACATTTGCGATATCAGCGGGAAAATGGAACATCCGTCACCTAATGGAGACAATCTTAAAGAAAGTCTTCGTCAAAATGTTATAATTGCAGAATTAATGCGCTGTAGAAGTGGCAGTTCAGACGCAATAGATTGAACTGATCACGCGTTGATTTCATTACCCGTGATCACTATTAATCGAGTGGAGAAGATTTTTTTCGAATCCGACTTTGTACAGATATGTATAATGTTGCTCCGAATTATTAAATGATGGAATACATACCACAATAAACAAATAAAATATGTAAACAATATATTTGTATGTATTTTTCCTAAAAGGATAACTCATACGGCCCAAATTTCTATCCGGTGCAAGCGTCGGAATTTAATAATTACAATCTGATCCCTTCGACTCAAGAAGACGCTTTCCGCCAGTTTTGTCAACACAGAACCAAATTCGACACAGAACACAGAACTGCACTTACGCTATGTACACTCAAAAGAACTGTTCAATTTCCAAAGCCCCTAGTCCATCAGTCTGAAATTGTCTCCACGGTTTTTGGTCAAACGCATTGAGACGTCTAGGGTGCATCTATAAACGACCGTATGTAAAAAAGCACCAAAAGACGTTACTTGATAGGAAAACGACGTATTTTTGACAAAAATAATGCGTTATAGTCCACATTTACATGCGGAGGGTTATGAGTTATATCCCCTGTTTTTGAAGGGTAGGCCCATTGTGTCATTGCTACATCATCTCTTTAGTAAATCTAGACATTCAACTTTCAAATAAAATAGATGTGCTCTTTATAATCAATGAATGCAACCCGGAATATACTTCATCGACCTGCCTGACTTTAAAGAATAATGGTAAATTTATAATAGGAATTCATACACAATTACCCATTGATAATGAACGAAATTCAATGGATATCAAAACGAAACTTGCTTCTTTTTTTTTTCTTTTCTTTTTTTTTTCTTTTTGCTTTGTTTTTTCACAACCTGCGTTGCAACTATATTCCAAAGTATATATATGCATCTATGTGTTCAGTAAATATGTAATTATATGCATGTGTAAGTGTTGTAACTACTGTTTTACCCCACTTATGGACTGTTACCTTCACTTCGTAAAGGTCAGTCTTCTGCAGCTATAACAGGTTGGTATCTGCCCAACTTGTCTAGCTGAGATGTAATACCAAAGACAGTCCGATGCTTATCGTTGTTTCTTTGTTTTTGTTTAATCTTACGTTATGGTTTTAGTGATATTAAATATGTATATTCTTTATATTTCTTTGCAGTTGTAAGAATCAATAGTTGATGTTTGTTCAGATACTGTAGAACTAAGTTTATTATTATTATTATTATTATTATTATTATAATTTATCAAACATTCAACATACATCAATTAAACCATCAATATGAACACCAAAGGCGATAACCATGATGTTGTTTCCGAAATTCTCAGGACTGTAGTGCCAAATATAAATTGTTTAATTCATTGTTTAACTAGTTAAGTGAATCACTCTGAGGCGTGGTGAAATTATTTCTATCAATAAAGTTTATTTCTCTTACAAGTATTTGACGTGAATTATTTATTATACTGTCACTGATAGTTACTAATATAACATGTATAACAAACCTCAGTTAAATAATAAAATAAAAGTTATCAAACTCCATTGATATATGCACAACTGTTAGGTCCATCGGAATGACAGTCTCCATTTCCTTCAAGATAAATAAATGGGACCAATATTACAGGTGCAGTATCTCAAACACCAAGAGTTTATTTGAACTAGGTCGTGATATACATATACATCTGGAATAAGTCGACATTATCAACTTAATTAATCTGGTTATTTTACATACCTGGTGAAATAAATCTCATATGACCACCTTGTTTAAGGTCCACATCCGACTGAATACATGGTGGTTGTAGGGGTTTTGTTTAAATCTCAAAAGTAAATTTTCCGCGCTGACATCAAGAGCCAGCAAATCTTTCGATTACTTCGTAAGCAATAGTTACCTGGAGCGAGACTTGAACCAGGGACTTATCGCTCTAATTTACTCTTCAATACGTGAAGATTAAACAACCAGCCCATCGATATTTGTTGACTCTGTGAAGCATTTCTAACACTAATTAGGCATTACACACTGACTTTACACTAACTAAACATCGAGATAAAGTACAATTTTACATGTACAACATGATGGATCATATATTGATACATCTTGAGGTGCGTTCAAATATTGACCATGATACATATCGAGAAGTCTATAATTCCGTGTATGGGACTCCTGGCGGTAAATTGTAACGTCGTGAGTTCGAGTCCCGAAAGAAACAACTTGTTTTGTTCTAGAAGTTATAGTGTATAGCGCTACCTGTGTACAGGAACGATGTCCACTACTCGGTGTTTATGCAGTAAATTATTTCCTGCGTTCAATTTGATCGCTTAAATACATGATCTAGTGAACATGACATAACAAATAAAGACACGCCTACAAACAGGCATGCGATTTAAGTAGAGGGCATGTAGCTTTAAATACATGTAAATATCATGTATCATGTTTATCGACAGTCAGTGTCAGCGAGATCGCCCACATGCAGAATTATCGGAAACAATCAGATTGCAGATCGTGGAATTTGTTATTCAGCTGCCAAAGGCAGCTGATTCTTATATTGCTTTTATTTATGTCTATGGTTAACTGACTGTGACTCATGTAAGTGGCAATAAGCATGCTTTACAGCTTGAATTCCTAGAAAACTCGTCTGAAAAACTTGAATGGTATAAACACATATTTTGTAACGTTGAAAGGTTACCATTTCACTTGCTGAAATGACGTTTTCGTAAACCAGTCTACTAAAATGTAGCATGCCATTCGCAACATCTCGTACACTTCTTCGCAGTGGGATCGCGAAGAATGACGGGATTGGACGAGCGTTCACGATTGGTAGCATGTAATCAGCTGAATTAATATTATATATAAATTCACAAGACTCAATAGCGCAGTTGGTAGAGGCGATGTGTTACTGCCCAGGTAGGTAGGGTTCAAGCCTGCTGATTACCCTTTATTTTTTTATTTTTTTTAATTGTCATTGGTTTCATTATTGCTGATGGTAAGGTAGCAACAGCCCCTTTACGTTTTTAACTTTGATAACAAAATCTTATAATTACACATGGTAACAGTGAACAGTTTATATGTGTTGTAATGCACACTCTAGCGCACACGTATCCCTTACATGTGAACAATTGTATTTCTATGCTGATGTTACAAGGTAATTGTAATCAATATGTAAGGCATGTCAAGGTATTTGAACAGAAAGAAGCGAGGTCGCACACACTGATTTAAAATGCTTTGTAGGAAGAACTGATGGTAAAATCGGAAAGAATGTTAGAAAAAACGGTCGTGGCGTGTTTATGTCTCCGTGACATTTATATATTTTTTTTCAATATTGTTTTAACACCCAGATGTTAAGATATTTCAAAGAATACTATACGAGACAGCTACGGAATAAATCTGATTCGTTCCGACAATTGGGCATGTTAGTACTCTGGAGTACTACATCCTAGTCACTATTTCATCATACGCATTCTTTGTCGTTTCACTAATGAAGGCAGGTATTTCATTTCCTTCGTGATGTTTACATTGTTTGATTCCATTATCAACTGAAGACCCCGAATTGTTATTGTTTTTATCTAGTTCCTCCATTTGCGTGGCAAATTGCATATGCCTATAGTACAAGATAAAGTTGCTTACAAGCGCAGGTACCGTAAACCCAATCACAAGTACGCCACACATTGCACACAGAGAACCAACAATTTTCCCACCGGTCGTTTCTGGGTAAATATCACCATAACCGACCGTTGTCATAGTGATCAGTGCCCACCAAAATCCATCCGGAATACTTTTAAACTTGCCTTTTTCTTCAACAAAATAGATAAGCGAAGAGAATATTAATATTCCCAACGCCATAAACCAGACTAGCAACATCAGTTCCCCGACACTTGCTTTCAGCGTAAATAAAAGAATCCATAATCCCGACGAGTGCCGTACGAGGCGAAATATTCGAAGAATCCGAAGTACTTTCACCATTGTCACATAACTTACGGCGCTACCATCAGGTTCGGAATCCATCTTAAAATGAATAATGAGGTCGGCAATGTCTGCTATAATTGCAAGTAGGTCAATTATTGCCAGGAATGTTTTTGCGTATTTGAGTTTATTCGGTGCAAATACGAATCTAACGATATATTCTGCGGTAAAGTAAACAAGGCAGGTAATGTCAATAGCAAACAGGACTGGGTGTTTCGATTTCTTTTGTCCATCGTGTGGTTCTGTGCTGCTTACAGTTCCATCACGTGTCGACGTTCCATCAAATCCGTTCAAACGCACAGTTGATGTAGGAACTGATGTTACAATTCCTTGGAGGTCATTACTATTTGTATAAGCACTTTCCACTTCAACATACTCGAACAGTTCGGTTGTTTCGACAAGGAACGAGAAAATTGATAAAACCACGAACAATAGCGAAGTGATTTCAAAAATCTGAAACGACACAAAACATTGGTAGATTACTGCTGAAGAATAAAGGTATACGTTGGTGGTTGTTGTCATTTAAAGAAATAAGTTTTCATCTAATTTTTTATCAATTTCATCAACTCCCAATCCCCCAGCATTCTTAACACGATCTCTTTTTTAAAAATAAGTATAAAAGTCGAACAGGAAATGCAGCTTTCACAGAACACAATAAACCCCAAAACACGCAAAAAACAAACATGAATGGCAATGAGGCATATGACGTCACAAACACAAAAATGGTTGACAGTAGGGCCTTGGAACGGTCAGTGGCAAAAAAGGCCGCTAGGGGTTTAAACCAGGTTCTAGGGTGCACCAAACCTCACACTTACCCTACTGTCATCCCAATAAAACGGGGCAGTGTAAATAAAGAAATCCCCTCCATGAACTATTCTCTAACCAACAAGGCAACATTAATAGACAATATAAGTAAAACACAAAGATGCTGCTCTATATATAAATAGAGGATCGTACATGAGTACTCATTCATTATTGATTTTATTAAACTAGTTAGCAAAAATGATATTATACTCGGCAAGAGCCTCGCATTATATCATTTTGCCAACTCGTTTAATAAATTCAATAATGAATGAAAATGAATGTTAGATTCTATTTATCACATAACTCACATATCGACTTTTATTGCATATTGCCTGTCGCTTTAACTTGAAACCGACATAAACCGTGGGAATTGGATCATCGTCATTATCGATTTTTTTTTGACAGCGCATGCATACTTATATAACTGCAGTAATGGTATATCGAAAATATAGAATGGTTTTATTCCACCCACACTGTAAGTTATGTGATAAATACCAAAAACAATAGCCTAGAAAGCCATAAAGAAGGTTTTCAATGACTTGACAAAAACAAAAGCTAGAAGAAAATAAACCATTGAGTGCACTACAAGACAAGATTGCAGACAAACATTTATTAGACTTCCCAGCATGTTACCGTTTGCATAATTCTTAAACTTATTTATGTTTGACATCTATTGGGAAACAGGTGAGTTCTACCGTTCATGAATAGTCTCAGTCAAACCAAGACTGCAGTATTATTTTTATTTTATATGTTTTGTGTTCGGCCATTTCCAAATTCCCTTTGCATACTCTTTTCAACTTCTATTATACCCTCTCGATGGCTGCCTGTGTAGAACCAGTTCTATGAAATGTGGATTAAATACCTTGCTCAAGGATAAATAACACGCATGACTCTTGAAACCCCTTATAATAATATATTATTATTATTATAATACTATGTTGATATATTTCAAACAAATTGTTAAAATGCAGACCTTTGCTCCTCTGGACGAGTTACTCCGAGTCAGTATCCTCCAAACTACGGGACGCCATTTTGTCCAAAAAGAAGAGTCGTCTGCGTTCTTTCCAAAGGCTTGCTGTGGCATGTGCAGTTTCTGAGCTCGTTCAAACTTCTTTAGGGATTCCTGTGTGGAATTCCATTCATTGTAGTTCATCCAGCAACATCGTTCAATATTTTTTGTGGATATACCCCAGAACTGTAGTTCCGTTTTGGCGGCCGGCCCGCAAATATAGGAAGGCAAGTGAAGTTCGCCTGTTCGTAGATAGTTTAAGGTCGCCTGAATTGGATATATTGCCAGGCAGTAAAATATGATAAATATACATTTTCGTATGAATGAGATGTAATTCATACAAATGTTTCTCGAGAAATAATATCTTACGTCTTCCAGTCTAAACGAAAATAAAACGTTTTAATTTTGGTGGATTTCTTTTATTTCAAATGTCAATTTATAGCATTAATTTATTCTCGTTTATACATATCCTTTTCAAAAACAAGGACACATACAGTCATGTTTACATTTTTAAATCAAGGGTTCAATTTATTTTTCTACATAACTGGAGTATTTGAAAAACATTATTAAAAGTATTTGAGTTGTTAAACACGATTTCTTTTTGTATATTTCTTATGTTGATTATATTGCACCAATAATACATTTAACATTTATGTTAGACTAACAATAGGAAGTATTACACTATTGTCTTAATACAAAAAATACTTCCGCATCATTTTTAAAAAACTCGTCTGAAATACCATCGGAACCAGGACATTTTATGTTTCCTGTTTATTATTCATTCATTTCAAAATACTTCAAATGAAAACGTTCTAAACAAACTACGTATTAAGCTTCAAACAAAACATGAATTAAACAGAATTATAGACAATACGTATATTTTTATCAATGAAAGAACATTAGTTGATAAAACATATCATATAATATATAGTTATTATGGGTTTTTTTTCTTGTTGTTGTTGTTTTGTCACGATTAAGTCATCCTTACTTATTTCCCAAATTATAATCGGTTCTAAATCACTTACTGAACAAAAAAGCGGAAAATAGAAAAGATCGTTTAAAACATACTTTGAACATATCAGGATCTCTGTCGAAGAAGTATTCGTTCGTGACAGAGCTGTAATATTTGTCCAGAAACGTTGCATCTGCCAACATGCAGCCTGGATGTACTGTAAGTGTCTTTCTGAAAGTATCGTGAGAAGTATAATACAAACTGTTACATATTTTCCTATCTGTCAATCAAGCTTATGTTCTCTAGAAATTTGAAACAATTAAATGTACAAAATATGTTTACACATGTAAGAAAAGCACATGTTGTCCCGCAAACGACTCTAAAGAATAACGGACCACATGACCTATGTTTGTGGAAACTTGACCCATAGACGGAATTATCTATAAGAACATGTTTTATATGTGAAGCAAGAGCTTAAGCCAGAAAACACACGAATTAACACCCCCTGTGGTCTATGTCCTACTGCATTTCTTCTTCTTCTTCTACTTCTTAAGCAATCCTTCTGTTACTGAAGATCATTTGCTGCGTGCCGGGTAAATAAGTGCTTTACACTATATATACAAGTGAACTCCGAAACAATAACATGTTTTTCACATTACAGAGTTATGTTAAAACTTTTATTTATGATAACTGATAAATGACAGTAAACGCATCCACTGTGTTCTGGCCGAGAGTATTTGTACCAGTCTCTGTTGGTATGTGCGTGACGTCCTGGTTACTGTATCTAAAAGAATGAAAAGGTTTGTGAGATGTGTGTCAACTATCTGGTATATGACTGTACATGGTCAGTCTGGATATCCTTCTGTTGCTTCAAGAAGTGGCCAATTTAGGTTATGGATCATGTATGTTGCTTATCGAGCCAGTGTTGTGGTATCAATTATTTACCATTAATTGTACTTTTTTAAATTTGGTCGGTTTGGCAGATTGTGTGACGTTCCCAAATAATGGAATTGTATTGAAATTGTTGTCTTACCATGGCTTACTATGCATGGTATTTAATGTTAGCGCAGTTTACTTTTGAAGTTTCTTCGTAGAACGCCTAATGATTGCTTTTGTTTAGAAATTATCGAGTTCAAGTGTTTTTCTCACTGGAAATTTGACTGAAATGGAATGCTTAATATTTATTTGAGTTAGCTTTTTCTAACTGATGACTATGTAGTTTATTATGTTAGTAGTATAGGGCTGCCTTTTAACATGACACTTCGAATCGAGTAGTTGTCCTTTTGGAAATTCGTTAGCCATTCGCTCTCCTAGGTCATTCCGGAAAAGTTTTGCGTCATTCGTCGTATAGTATATGTCATAAGTAAGAGGGAATGCGAGCTGGAGTAACGTTGACTGGTTGTTTGAATGTTGACCTTTCAAATCTCAAAGAAAGGAAATCAGTGACAGCTACTGCGTATCCCATTTTGCATAAGAGATACTTTGGCTATGGTCCCACGTCAGATTTTGAAAAATGGCCGCCACTTTCAAAATGGTCGCCAAATAATCCATAAAGAATTAATGAAGTCCATAATTAATTGGTTTCATCATAAATTGTCATTGTAAATACACTAAATTCAGGACACTGATAGACAATAAAATATGCAATATAATTTGGGTAATTTTTTCTTCAAAATGGCCGCCAAAAATGCTTTTTTTTTCTTTTTTTTTTAGAAAGCAGTCGAAATGTTTCTGTCTTTTGCAAAGGTGTTGTCTTGATATATTTATGTGTATGTCTATATACTTCAATAAATACATATGTCAACTCTGAGTCTAGTTTGCCTTAATTGTCTTTAGCCTTAAGCATTTCTGAAGTGTGTTTAAGTTTTAGTCTCAATTTTATAAGCGGCTTTTAGTTGATAATAACTCCTCGTATGTATAATCCAGTGACTTGGTAAAACACGTTTAAAGGGACACACAACACTCTTGACTTATTTATCAATCATCCAAATTATCATCTAGATTTATTAATCCAATATCATTTTGACTTTAAAACTGCTTGCATGTACCTAAATACAATTCAGAATGTTTTAATTGTTCGTAGTTATTCTATTATATGTAACTAATTTGCTTTGAACTATTTACATAATTATTAATACTGATTTTAAAACATGCATTTGAAGTAGCAAAACTAACGGGAAGCCGCAGTTTATGAAAAAAATCAAACTGGCCGAGTCTTCTAAATGCTTGGAGAAAAATTTCGAAAAGGATACTGAAACAATATTTCCCTAGCTGGTTTTCGATCTTGTCCGAGCATATATTTGTATCAACAACCTGGCCGAGTTTGGTAAAGATCGGGTAGATAATGAAGGCGTTAAGACGCTAATGAAAGAACATAAAGCATTTTTAAATAATTAAAGGACCGTAACTCTAGTGTTACCATTGTGATCTTACTGGTTTTCAAACTTGTCAGAGCTTCTGTTATGAATATCAACACTCATGCCTAGTCTGGTAAAGATCTGATAAAATTAAAGGCCCTATCGTCTTAACGAGGCAGCATACAGCGTATTTAACTACATACTTACAATGACCATAAATCCTGTGTTATTACTACTGGTGCGTTTTCATTGACAGGGAAATATGTATACACAATTATACCAACAACTTACATAATGAACCGTGAGAAACGTTTTACTAAATACTTATGCAGTTAATAGTGTTGTTGTGGTGGTTGTTTTTGCTTTCATCGAATATATACAGAGAAAGTGACTGAACCATTACAGTGAATCGCTATTATATTAATGTATATATAGTAATACATTTTACTAACGTGAAAAAATGGAACGCTACTAACTAGTATACACATATATATACATATACAGTAATAACGGCGAATTTGAAATGCGATTTGAGTTTGATATCCCATCTTTGAAACGCTTGTTTTATGGACGAATGAATTTAAATTTGAGGGATAACCCTGATAACACAGTTGTTGTTGTTGCCTTTAAGTATGTGGGCCATGATCCACTAACATATTTTGTCATAATTATAGAGTTCCTTTTGCGGATGGGAAGTCTGGCCCGTACTGTTTGGTTGATTCCATTTCACGATACCGACTAGTCTTTTAGAATGGGGGCGGCATTAACCTCCACTGTCTTTACATCTGAGCGGTCATAATGCGTTATTCAGTATTGACACTCATTACGAGTCTACTATCACTCAGTAAACTGGTATACAATTGTTTTTTTTCTATATCATAATGCAGGATAGACTTGCCGGAGACACCTGGTAATTTACCTAATTATTTATCAATGCACAACTTTTAATACTCTATACAACTGTATACATATATGTCGCTTAATTTAATTATTCACAGGATCAAATGCAGGTTGTTACCGAAAGAGTATTTTACATTGGTCAGCGTGTCGTGTGGTGAGCGGTGCCCCCACCCCTTTTACGACCTTGAGCAGGATTAGCGGCTCCTAGCCACCACCCTCCGCCCCCCCCCCCCCTCTCCGCCCCGTTTACGACATTGAGCAGGTTTAGCGGCTCCTAGCCGACATAGGAGTTTGAACCTAGAGTCCGCTGTATTGGTGTACAGTTTTGATTGCACAGCTATGGTGCTATATACTAGGATTCAAAGTCAGTCCAACCCACTCTGATTTTGGTTCATTTAACTCAGTTTTGCAGTTTGTTGTGCACAGTCAGACTAGCACTTGCAAAGTTGTTGCACTTCATTACAAGCGATATACCAGTTGTTACTTAATGGTGCCAGTACAAGAAATGTTCCTTTGCTAGTTATATAAAGCGCATTCGTTTTAAATTATGGAAGGGCGCGGCTCACGTTGTGATATAAATATTTTTTGTTTTAATAATATACAGTACTGTATGCGTGTTACATATTCATACAATGATATATCCTTTTTTCTTCGGCAGTGAGGGATTCGCTTTTGCCAAAATCATTTTCTTTTGGCGGTGGCAGTATCAAAATTTCTTTTGATTGCTGCTCTGTGGCATTATCAAAATTCATTTTGATCGCTGCCATATGGCCGTCAGCGAATTCTTCAATTCAGTGATATCAAATTTAATGACAATTAGCAATGTTATAATTAGTAAATTTCAATGTAATACTGACCACTGTTCCCCAGGGTCGGGATTACAGCATGAAAATGAAAGCCTGTTGGGGCTTATTGATGATGCATCATGCCTAGTTCGGTCGTGCACATTATTGTAAACATTACAATAGAAATAACGTTCAAGTGATTAAATGAAGAAACATTTTACATTAGC
This sequence comes from Cyrtodaria siliqua, assembly GCA_037043455.1. NCBI lineage: Eukaryota > Metazoa > Mollusca > Bivalvia > Adapedonta > Hiatellidae > Cyrtodaria > Cyrtodaria siliqua. The sequence goes on along the minus strand of JAWPHD010001927.1, from coordinate 194,341 downwards.
ATTAGAGTTTTGAATAAACAATTTATTAAAGCCCTTTGAGGCTTCACTAAGGGTATACGGCTGTTGGACCATGCCCGCTTTTGCTTGAGCCTTTTGGGGCTTCATCTCTTGTTTAAGCCTATTTATGCTTCTTTTAGGGTATCAGGCTTATGGGCCATGCCCTCTTTTGTTTTACATGTTTAGGGCTGCCATTTAATATGTATGTGTTCTTACAAATTCTTACTGGTACCATTTTATTGAGTACCTTATAGGGTTATCTGCTTCTCTGAAATTACAAGAGGTTGAAGTCTAATAGTGTGCGTGCATCATAAGTTTAGTGCCCTCTTCCAAGTATTTTTAAACTGGTGGCCCTGGAGTCAAGAATGACCCAGCGCCGGGAGTAACAGTTTTACAAAGAGTTATGCAGAAAATCTTTAAACATTGTTTTTCCTGAACCTGTAACTCGGAGCTAAAGGTGTAATATTATGATGTAGCATACGTTTATGGTCCGCTATCAAGTTTGTTAAAATGATGAACCTTGGATCATATTTGGTCCCACCCCATGGGTCATGTATTTGCATAGAGGACAATCTTTAAAGACATTTCTGAAACGACAAGTGACAGAAATCTAATATTTTGCTTGTAGTGTAAGCTTGTGGTTCTCTACACATTTTGTTAAAATGGTGATCCTGGGTCCCGATGGTAACAGTTTTACATTGTTATACAGGAAAGTCTGTAAAAAAAATACTCTGCTTTGAAAGTGCAAGAGCTATAGGTCTAAGACTTTGCAAGTAGCATATACTTATTGTTCTCTGCCAATGTTGTTCAAATGGTGACCACGTGGTCAAATCGGACCCGGTCTCGGGGGTCACAGTTTAACATAGTGTTATATTGGGAAGTCTATACAAAACTGCTTCTCAGAAACTACAGGAGCTAGATATCTAATTCGTTGCATGTAGCAAAAGAGTATTGTCCTCTACCAGTAATTGAAATGGTGACCCTGGAATCAAGTTTTGCCGGAGGTCACACTATTTCATTTGAGTTATATTGGAAAACCTTTAACACATCTACTCTGAAAGTACAAAAGCCTATTGTCTAATAGTTTGCGAGCGTATGGACCTCACCTTGTTCATTCCAATGTTGTTCCACAAAATATTTTGGACTAAATACTCATAATAAGATCAATGATGACCAGTTTAAATATTTGTCATTGTCTATTACTATATACCACGTGATTGGCAGTATAGTGTTTTTTTTCAAGTAACAGTCATTCAACTTGCACTTGTAAGCGCAAAAATAGGGTTGATGCATGCTAACAGTACGAATCTTAGGTTATTTGCATACTATAAATTTTGTACGGATAACATCACAACCTGTGACAAGATATATATCTTATTCAGATACTATTGTAACAACTGGGTAGGGATTTTCTTTGCTTTAAAATGTATGTATATATAAGACAATTATAATAATATTGATGTTGGAGTTACTTTGAGGAAGTACATACTTTCATAACAATCTATCCTAACAATCCCTAATTCATATAATAATAATAATATTACTTAAATCATAGTAGAAAGGCTGTAAATTACTGATCCTTACAAATTGACACATATAATGTAAAAATATTGACTAAACTAAATGCATAACAATATGTCAATATTGGATGTGGTAAATTTACATATAATTTCAAGTATAATAGTGATTTTAAGCATAATTCAATGCTAAACAAAGCTTAAACTTTATATAACTAAAATTAATTGTAAACGTCAGACCCGTAGTCATCCCTGAAATTTAACCGAGGCAAATGATTCTACTGAGGCAACTGCCTCGGTGTGCCCCAGCGTGGCTACGCGCCTAATTACTTTATCGCATCTATTAAAATACCTGAATATGTATATATAGAATAATATTCAACCTTACTGTGAGCTGCATGGCTGAGCTTGCATGTTCTACTTTATGTATCGCTTGTCTAAAATATGTGAACTCAAATAACAAATGATCCATATAACATAACGCTTTGATGTATCTTTATCCAGCTTGCAATTAAAAGTGCACAGTGTTTACAGTTGTAAACCACAGTAATAACAAATAGCAGTGTTACGGAACACAGGCAGTATGCGCGTACCCTACCCCGCCCACACCCTACCCCCCACTACTACCCCCCCTCTACTACCCCCTCCCCCTCTCTACTACCCCCTCCCCACCTGTTTCTCTACTACCCCCTTAAATATGTTTTCAATAAACTGTTCTACTTGGTTTTCAATGAAAAAAAAAAAAAAATACATACTCTCTATACCATATAAAGGTGTCTGACTCTTTAATAAAAACAGCTATAGACCTCGCTTAAAGCCTTGCTGTGCTTGTATTTTTGGTCACAGCATCGTCATTCCGATTCGAATCAATAGGGTACATATTATAACAAATAGCCACAACACTGATTTCTTCAATGTGTACTTTATATCGCATCAGCGAAACGTTAAAAACGTTTGAAAGTAGGTCGACTGTGATCTGACCTATGCATTTGCATTTTCTATGTAAATGGTACGGTAGTGGGAAATATCTATCTGCGACGACTCTCGCATAAATATGCAACGTGATCGTTGAAAGAAAACCGTTTAACAACACTCACCGGTACGAAGAACTTCCAGGAGTAATCACAGACGCTGCAATCGAGTTCTTTCAGAAACGGTCATTTGTTTACCGTTACGACTCGCCATGTTAAATTAAATTACTGGTTTCCTTGTTACCTTTATACTTACGATATGTAGCTGGGTACAAGGCGACCGGAAATGAGACTGGACCAATCCGGGTGACTTATTTTCAACATGGCGAATCGAAACGATAAACAAATAACCGTTTGCGAAAGAACTCGATTGCAGCGTCTGTGATTACTCCTGGAAGTTCTTCGTACCGGTGAGTGTTGTTAAACGGTTTTCTTTCAACGATCACGTTGCATATTTATGCGAGAGTCGTCGCAGATAGATATTTCCCACTACCGTACCATGTACATAGAAAATGCATTGCTTAGGTCAGATCACAGTCGACCTACTTTCAAACGTCTTTAACGTTTCGCTGATGCGATATAAAGTATACATTGAAGAAATCAGTGTTGTGGCTATTTGTTATAATAAGTACCCTATTGATTCGAATCGGAATGACGATGCTGTGACCAAAAATACAAGCACAGCAAGGCTTTAAGCGAGGTCTATAGCTGTTTTTATTAAAGAGTCAGACACCTTTATATGGTATAGAGAGTATGTATTTTTTTTTTTTTTTTTTCATTTAAAACCAAGTAGAACAGTTTATTGAAAACATATTTAAGGGGGGTAGTAGAGAAACAGGTGGGGAGGGGGGTAGTAGAGGGGGAGGGGGTAGTAGAGGGGGGTAGGGTGTGGGCGGGGTAGGGTACGCGCCGTCTGCCTGTGTTACGGAATAGAAACCACGCTGTTTATAACATGTAGCTATAATTTATTTCCTGTCGATAACAATTATATCTTTCTGTGGGGAAGTTACCACGTTGTTCGAAGTTCGGCTTTTTAGATGTGTTAGGGTTAGAGCAAGAATCCGTAACCGAACGATTGTCGAACGCCGAACTAAAATACAACGCTACTGAAACTACTAAAACTACCTACTACTATATATACAACTTACTTGAATGTTTTAAAGCGCGTTCCACCTACGTCAAATATTATTGTGTCGTTTGATCCTATATTGCCACCTACGTCATTTACTATTGTGTCGTTCGGTCCTATATTGCCACCTACTTCTTCATCATTCATTTTGTCCAAACTGTAATCTAGAGATGTAACATGACGCTTGTAATAAAAACAATAGCCTCAAAGTATCATACAAGAAAATGCTGATACCGCTGATAGTGAATACATCCCTATACTGTGTTCATTTTCACTGAAACAGCATTATGAATGCCGGGAACCACATTAATGCTAGCTGGATTACGTTTTACAACATTCACCGGACGAAATAACACGGATTGCCGAGATCTATCACTAAATTAAGTTTCACGTTTGAACCGCTATTAATTCGGGTTCTTAATTATTTTAAAGCTTGTACAGTTACATTTAAACTTACGGTGCAACCGTTGATTCACCAATGAAGCCATTTTCTTGCATCATATACTTGTTTGTTAGGTTAATTTCATTATTAAGTCATTAAACAACTATGTGTGCAGTATGTTGTAAAAAAAATGAGAAGAGAAATTGCAAATTTAAAGCACATGCTTTTATTACAACTACTAGTTCAATCCATTTGAATATGTTTCTATGAATATTGTGATGTTGAATTGATGTATTGTAACATATCTGCAATAAAATATTATTAAACTGAATTACAACTACTACTTTTTCCGTGACCGAACCGGATTAAATAGTTTACCGCTGTTTTATACCGTTGTTTCAAACTAATGCAATTTATAAAACAACTGGAAGCGATTCACTACTTTTCTGCCACGTGTAAACCTTCATTCAATCCGGAATTATTGTGTATTATGATTCTGGCCTTCCCTTTACTGTTTCTTCTTCTTTCTAGTACTGGTTCTACACAGGAAGAATGTGGTGGTCTGCCCCTACCAATCAAAAAAAAATCTACCGTCATATATGGCCGTATATGTACTAAAAAGACGTAAAACACCATTCAAACAAACAAAGAAACTTTTCTTCTCTCTGTCCTTACGCTATATTACTGGAATGAAAACATGTTGTCATACGGACCAATAATCGGGACCACCAGTGGTCATACGGACCAATGCTCGGGACATGTGGTCATACGGACCAATACTTGGGACCACCGCGTAACCGTAGCATTCCCGTAAGAGGTGACTTACAGTGTTGCAGGACCTTAGTTTCTACGGTGTCCTGTTAGGGCCATGTTACCATCGCATCTTACCATCGACTATCGCATCTTACCATCGCATCTTACCATCGACCATCGCATCTTACCATCGACCATCGCATATTACCATCGCATCTTACCGTCGACCATCGCATCTTACCATCGAGCATCGACCTAGGTCGATGGTCGATGGTAAGAGACCATCACATCTTACCATCGCATCTTACCATCGACCATCGCATCTTACCATCGAGCATCGACGATGGTAAGATGCGATGGTGACATGGCCCTAACAGGACACCGTAAGTTTCTCCTTATAGCGTTTGCAGTAACTCAACTTCTCTAGCAACTGTGAAGTTTCTGAATGCATGCCTCATATTTCAGTCTCGATGTAAATAAGGCTTGACTTCTCAGGAACAGACTCAATAAAACCGAGTCTGCTGCTTTATTCTCTTAGTTGTGTTTGTTGCTCACAAAGGATCACTTTTATCAGTATGTATTGGATCAGATAGCTAATGGAAAGATCTGTAACTAATGTTGTAATAACTTGTATTTCAATCCATTTGCACATGTTGCTATGAATATTGTATTGTTGAATTTAAATTCATTGCATTGACCTTCGTGTAATCTATTCATATGTTAATGCCTTTAAATTTATCGATTTGGAAATATTTAATTCATCGAGCTTGTCATAAACTTATTCAAATGAGCATAAATATATCCATTATTTATAAGCTTAGTTATCGGATACTTGTATATTAAACATTACGATGCACGTTTAAATAGTAAACTAGTGCTATGTAATTCAATTCATAGTTTTGATAGAGCATCATTAAAAAAATCTGACCAATCAGTGACCACAAATAAAACTTACCAATACATTCTGGTAGGTGATAAACTCGGTCTTTATCCTTGTTGTTCAACCAAGTTTACTGTTAAAATTAAGGTATCTACACTGTGATTCTTTTAAAACCATGCATATGTCATGCACATTCGTACCAATTGATTCAATATAATAATGTATCTTTCAAAATCAAAATCTTGAATATTATCATATTTTTACTCTGTCAAAGATTTTTATTTTAATATAGAACCTAAGGATAAAAACAGAGTAAGACAAATTGTATCACCTACTGAAAATAAGATAAAATCTCAACATCTCTGCAATAGAAATTTATGAATTAAAGACATTCCCGTTACCAGTTGTGGTGTCATAGGAGACGCGTGCGTGGTGGGAGTGGGGGAATGGGGGAGCGGATGAGGGTCTCCCCCGAATCAACTAAAATGACTGCAATTACACAAAATAAAGATATTCAGAGTTTAATTTTGCGTTAAATGTTATTGTATTAGAACGGGGTCCCCACCCACCTCAACCGACAATGTCATTTAACGCTCTTCTACGACAATGTCCCCACCCACCTCAACCGACAATGTCATTTAACGCTCTTCTACGACAATGTCCCCACCCACCTCAACCGACAATGTCATTTAACGCACTTCTACGACAATGACATTTAACAGGCAAAATTGAAACTCTGAATATCTTTCTTTTGTTCATTTTCAGTACATTTAGTCTAATCTACTCTTAATGTAATACAAAGTATTAATGTTGCATCTATTCAAAGGAAATGCATCAACAAATACAATCTTGAAAAATGTGTATTCCAAATTGAACAGGGATAGCCCTAACCATGATAAAGTGTCTCATTTTAGTTTCAAACTATTTTATTATTTAATTGTGAGCTGCTGAAAATAGACATTCCATATATGTTAAAGATAACGTACTTATCAAACATATAATTTGGTAACCAGTAAAATCTATCAAACACAAGCTTATCATTACCTTTTATTTGTATAATATTCCGAAAAGTCCTTGCACAGCACCTGATATGTGTATACCTCAATAGTATAGTATATGTATGATAAATACGACGTGTCGACGTATATTATATGGATACGCTGTTTGAATTTTATTCAATACAAATAAAAAAACAGACCCGTGACATTTATAAATTGCGAATCACACCGAATCACCGCTCAAGGTAAATAAACAAGATTATTGGGAAAACATTAGGCTATGTATGACCTAAAAGTCAAAGTATTACGCAGAAACTGGTAGTAAAACGTTATATTGTATAACGCGTTGTTTATATACTAAAGAAAGGTTATTATCGTTTCAAACTATAATCGTATATATCATAAATTATATATATAATAAATTATACTAATTTGTGATTACAATGATAAGAATGATCAGAATAGACCAAACATTAAACGTTTCTTTCGCATAAAAAAGAACGTGTTCGGCCGAATTTTTACATTCAAATAACATTATTGATTGTAACACCCATACATATTACGAAGATATTCTTTAAAATCCCTGTCACGCTATCAACAGGCATATTTTACAACATATGTACACTGTTTCAAACCTACAGACGACGAGGTGTAAATATATATATATATATATATATATATATATATATATATATATATATATATCTTACATATTAACTCTATCGACATAATATAAACGGCTTTAAACGGCCAGGCAAAACCCCAAACTGGAGCGCCGAATTTATTTTACACATATTCAATCACAGGTATTTTAAGATTGCTATACTGTACGTATTCTGCACAATTACATTATAATAACCTGAACACCTGCAGGGGCGTAGTAAGGTTAAATTTAATGTGCAGGCCCATTTATCATTTGATCACCAAAGGTGCAAGTTTATTAGGTGGTCTGAGGTCATGGTCTCCCGTCATTTTTTTTAAACTATTCAAAATCCTGCATTCTGGAGTACCGTCTGAAATTGCAATAAATACTGCCTTTAAATGTAACAGTTGTATTGTCATCATGTTTCTCAGAGGGGAAAATAAACTAGATTTTCACTGCAAAACCTTAACACAGAGAGTGTTGAGTGTGTGCGTTTTCCCCCCCATTTATTACCGACGTTTTTGTATTTTCAGAAACGGTCATTAATCAAAGGATGATCGACACACAATTCAATTATTTCTAGGAAACTTGAACAATTTTAAAATAAGAATTCTCAGTTTTACACGTTCTAATAAAACATAAATACACCATTTACTGTCGCATGCCGCTTTAAAAGTCACAGCGACCTTCATAGTATAGATTAGTGTGCATACCTTAAGGAAAAATATTATACAAGAAACATTTTATTTTGATATTCACATGTATTCATTGTTGCGTGGGTAGAGCAAACTTAGTTAAATGTCGAGTGTTCAAAAACATACCTGTATAATATTATTAGTAACCTGGATGTTATCTGATCAGATTACTAATTGGTCCCCGTCTAAGTATTGATAGAAACGTGTTTATTTCACGGAGTCTTCTTCACTTGCTAATGTAGGAAATATAGATTTTAGTTTACAAAATGGTTTAACATCACCTTTTTTTGTGAAACAATATGCGCATGTCAGAATTGCGCTTATCGCCGGTAACCTGGTATTATAAAGATATACAACAGGTTCGCACGCAATTTACATTACGATACGACACGCTTGAGATGCGCTGATCTTATTTACCACTCAAACCTTGTCCACCGGGCTACAGTACACGATTTAAGGACCTCTTAAAAGTACATTCCTTTTATGCAAAATATACTTCAAACTGTGGTCTTAAAATAACGATGTTTTACTCCTTTTTTGTCAAGTAACACATTAAATTTGAATCGATGTGCATCATAACTGTTATTATATAATCTAAATGTATGCCACATTTAATGTACTTTTAAATTGTATAATTTAATATGTTAAGAGTTGTTTTTTAGGAGTAAAACTGTGTTTATGAGTATTTATGCACGCCTTTTTTGCTTGCTGTTTTCCTTTAAAATGAAATCGATTTAAAATCATTGTGATAATTCTAACTATTCCTTGAGTAATACATAATTATAACTATTGCCTGAGTAATACATAATTATGACTATTGCCTGAGTATTACATTTTCTCCGATATTTATGACGGGATTTACGTCTTTCGAAATGTTATGCTCGGGAATTTGTTTACAGTATATTATTGTTTGTTTTCATTAACCAGTCTTACTGTTCTGGTTAAGCAATTTACTTGCTTTTTTATTGGAATTGAAACTAAAACGAATGAGCCCCAAACCAGTAAAAGAAATTCCTAGAGCGGATATCTGTTGGTATATAATAATGTTTTGTTGATATAGAAATGGGTGGCATATTTGAATAACAATACACTGCAAATACACGATTGTTGTATTTGATATTATTTATTACAGAACTGAAATGAGATAAGATATTTTAACATGCATGTGCATTGTGCACGCCCGTACCTACAGGGCCTACGCATAGCTACGCGCATGACCTGGGGTTCCGATAAGCGATTTTGCCGTTATTTGCCGGGTTAGTTTCTTTAAAATGAAATGTATTGAACACGTTAGGAAATGTAATCAAATTATATAGTATAATTCTGACATTATTTGTTTACGTCTGTTAAAAACGTTATTTCTGGTATCAGTACGATTCAAAGGGAAATTGGCTGTAATGCAGTATGCAATGTCAGTATCATCTTAAGCTGAAACAATACATACGCAAATAACAGTGTATACCTTATACCTTAAGAAGTCCCCTCACACCCCACCCCAACCCCCATCACACACACACGGCTCCAGGCGGGTTTCATCATTTTAAGTCACACTATCACAGCGTTATTGCCGTTGTTTTAAGAGCAAGCACACTCCGTGGCAACAATCAACCATTCTGTGGATATGGTCAAGAATGTGTTTCCGTTTTTTAATCCTTTACAAACGACGGTAATAATAGCAGATCTTCCGAAATTTGCATTGGCAAAATATTCAGTGGTAATTTTTATTATAATGGAATGGTTGCACATCGGAATAGCAATTTTGAAGTTACTATTGATTTTATGAATATTGAGTTGTGCTCAAACCGGGGCTAGAGGGCGTGAGCGGTAGCTAGCATATTTCACTACCGTTCATGAACAGTCTCAATGAAACCGAGACTGCAATATTTTGTATGTGTCGTGTTCGACCGTTTCCAAACGTCCATTATCATACTCTTTACTATGTAATGTACTGAAATACAATGGCTGGATAACTGTCCCCTCTGGAGCTCCTATTAAATCAAATGATACGGTCGAATCGTTTATATCTGATTCAAATGTTTCAAAAAACAATTTTAAGAGAACCAGATAACTGAACTGCCTTTTACAAGCTAAGATAAATATGTATGCCAACCATACATTGAAATGTCGATAAAAAATTGTGTAATGTATATCATTTAAAGAAGGTCCATAATTTCAGCGATGACTTCAGGTCCTAGATTTTGAAGTACTTTAGAGAAAAATGTTCAGCTAGACAAAAGGTGTACTTCAGAACTCATCCTCCACGTGTTATTGTTTTATTCTTCTTCTTCTTCCAGGTAAGGAGCTGGAATCATCATAGATCGTAATTAGCTCTGCGTGACTAGGCATGCTGATGGCGCACAGCTAGTCCAAAAACTATGTACAGTTAAAATTGGTAAAATTATTTACGCTGCTGTCTTTGTCGCCATGAAGGAGCAGATTACACCAAGAGGAGTGATCTGAATTCTTCCAGTGAGGGCGAGGAGACCACTGTAGACGGGAGTGTGTTCTAATCTCTCACCGTTCTTAGGAAGAATGAATTGTAGGAGGCCTTGTGCTGTCCTCTTATACGGGTGTCACTGGCGTGCAAGTCCTTCTCCAAGGGGATGTCAACTGTACCGTGCTGTATTCTGTATAGCATGGACATTCGGTTATGTCTTCGTCTGGTCTCGAGCGATTCCAAGTTGAGGTCTTTCAGCATCTTAGTGACACATCCTGGGGATTTGCTGGAGTAGTAATTGAAGACATAGCGGGCGGCACGGCGTTGGACCTGCTCTAGCGCTTTGACATTGGTCTGGTGGTAAGGGTCCCAGACAGTGGAGGCGTACTCCAGTGTAGGTCTAACCAAAGCGGTGTACGAGGCTGCTTTGACCAGAGGCGCGCATTCCTTTAAGTTCCTTCTCAGGAAGCCGATAGTTCGGTTGCCTTTACCAATTGTGTTGTATACAAACTGTATATGCCGGTCCCATGAGAGGTTGTTGCTGATGGTGACTCCCAAGTATTTGCTGGCCTCCTCTACGTCCAGTGTGTGGCCGTGGAGTTGGTAATTGGACTGTATGGCCTTCTTTTTGTTGTTGGGCATGTTCCTCAGTACTATGCATTTACTGGGGATAAAGTTCATCTGCCAAGTTTCTTCCCAGGTTTCTAAGGCGGTGAGGTCCCTTTGTAGTAGCTGGCTGTCGGTGGAGTTCTCAATGACATTGTAAAGAAGGCTGTCGTCCAATAATAATTTAGTTTGGGAGCATCTGATAGACTCTGGTAGGTCATTGATGAAGGCAAGGAACAACAGAGGTCCGAGCACTGTTCCCTGAGGGACTCCCGACATTACATCTGCTGTCTCCGACCTCGTACCATCTAAGACAACTTGTTGTGTTCTGTGGCTAAGGAAGGAATGGATCCATTTATTGGTACTGCCTCTCACTCCGTAGTGGTCCAGTTTGTGGAGGAGTCTTATGTGTGGGACTTTGTCAAAGGCCTTGGCGAAGTCAAGCAGTATAACATCAACCTGCTTGCCCTTCGCCACTATGGAAGCAATGTCTTGGATGGTGGTCAGAAGCTGTGATTCACATGAGCGCCTTTTCCTGAATCCGTGCTGGCTGTCGCAAATTATGTTGTATTTGTCAAAATGCTGCATTATACTACTATGTACAATGTGTTCCAGCAGGTGCAAGTGATAGAGGTAAGTGATACGGGCCTGTAGTTGGCTGCTTGGTGTTTGTCTCCCTTCTTGAATATAGGTACCACTAAAGCTTCTCTCCAGTCTTGTGGGACTTCTCCAAGATTTATCGAAATTTGGAAGAGTTTAGTTAATGCTGGTGCCAATTCTGATGCTGCTGCTTTCAGTATGAATGATGAAATAGAGTCGGGGCCTGTTGCTTTGTGTGTTTTCAGGTTGACCAAGAGCTTGTGGACACCTTTCTAGTCTACTGTGATGTTCTGCATGGGTGGTATATTACTTGGGCCTTTATCTGGAGTGTTGGAGGTATTCTCATTGGTAAAAGCAGACTTAAACTGTTCGTTGAGGATGTTGGCTCTGGACTTAGTGTCGCTCTGGAGAAATCCGTCACTGTATTTTAGTAGTGCTACACCTGAAGATTCTTGACCTTTGCTCTATATGTAGGACCAGAACTTCTTTGAGTTGTCTTTATAGTCGTTGCTCACTATTGATTCCAAGTAACTCTTATTTGCCTTCCTTATTTGGTACTGCACCTCCCCTTGTAGTTGTTTGTACCGGTTGATGTCCTTTTTCAGTTTAGTTCTTCTTGTCTTTTTGTAGGCTCTCTGTTTTCTTCGGATTGCTCTTTTAATCTCCGTGTTCAGCCAAGGGTTAGTATGACGGGAAATTGTTAGTTTAGATGGTACTCTCTTTTTGATGGTGTTGAGTATGGTTGTCTTGACATTGTTCCATGTTGTGTCAGAGAGGTTTGTGGATAATGTCAGAGAGGTTTGTGACGTCTTCCTTTATGCCACGGATGTCTGCTTCCTTCCATAGGAATATCTGTCTGCATACTGGTTTGGGTCTTCTGGCTGACATAGTTGTATCAAGCAAGACAATGTCGTGGTCACTGTTACCTATGGATGGCATGGGTTTACATCTTTGCTTGAAGCTGGGGTGGGTGGTGAGAAAAATTTCAAGTATATTTTGTTTACGTGTTGGGAAGTCCACTATCTGTTCTAGGCTGTTGTCTGCAACTATGTCAAAGATGGTCTTATTCACTCGGTTGTTGTATTGGGAGCTAGAGATGGTTAGATCTTGCCAGCTGATGTCAGGAAGGTTAAAATCTCCCCCAATTACCAGAATATTTTTCTTGCAGCTGGCTCTTAATGATGACAATTCTTCTTTTACTGATTCTAGGAGGTTTCATCACTCTTGTCAGGTGGTCTGTAATAGACCGCTACAGTAATTTTCTTCTTTTCGACTTTAACAGTTGCGCTTAAAAACTCGATGTTGGGGCTAGCTTTCGTCTCTCCAAGTTGTAGGTGCTTCTTTGCTGCAATAATAACACCGCCGTGTGGGTCGTTAGGTCTGTCTCTGCGCTGTATATCGTAGCCAAGTTGAAATGGTAAGATCTCTGAGGACTTTATGTCGCTTTCTATCCATGTCTCAGTACCAATGATGATATCTGGATCAGTATCTTCAATAATGGCTTCGAGAAGTTTGCCTTTCTTTCGGAGACTTTGAAAATTTATGTTCAAGATTCTAAGATTCTTGTGTTTATCGGAAGTCCTGTTGTTTCTCGGTTTTGGTGAAGAGATCTGGATGTGTGAGCTCAGGTTAAAACTATTGAAAGTTGAGTTACTGTCTGGTTCTGTGCTTGTGCTGGCTCTTGTTGACTGCGAAATATCAGATATGCTGTCGAAGAGACCTGGGTTTATTGACAAGTTACTATCAGCTTCTGGTACAGAGTACACAATGATGGAGTTATTTGGTTTCAAACACTTGGGGCAAGTCCAGCTTTCTTCGTTCTTACCCAGGGCACTGAGTTCTGCTGTTGTCAGACCTATGCATGATTTGTGCATCCACTGGTCGCAATCATCACATGCAATGCAACGAGTCTTGCAGGCTTTGGAGCATACGGCGCAGGGGAATTTCGACTTCCTAGGCCCAGGGTTGGGTTCTATTCCACCAATAAGTAGTAGGTGTTTGATGTAGGGTAATCTGCCTTTCTCTGGTGTATAGCTGTAAATGACCTGAAATTTTAAAATATGCAGTGGTGACGATGGTGGGTGGGGTAAGATTCTTTGTCCGGGAGGGTACAACGGCTCATAATGTTGTATTTTTGGGACATAATGGTTGGGAAGGTACCTGTGCAGTTGACCGCTGTAGACACATATGCTCTGGGCTAATGAGACAGCAAGGTATATGCGAAGAAGTGTTCGAAATACCATTGTTTACATTCCTTTCATGGGCGCCGCCATTGTTGACAAATGTGTGGCCTCGTTCTGGTCAAAGTGTCAAAACAAAGACAAGCAGTGGGAAAATTGAATTCAAAGTTTCTATGGTGAATATTGTGTATCCAAACTTTAAAAGTGAAAACAAATTAGGTATTTCTCCAAGTACAAGCAATAAACCTGTTGTCTGTCAGTTCAAATTCTATATTAATTGCTGATTTATCGGAGCCAAAATAAAGATTGTCATGTTGGTTCAACACAATAACATAACTTCTTTACATGTCTCACAGAGAATTCTGAGATTGATTCAGCTACACAAATAAACAGCTTGCAAAATAAGTCATAGGCATGTTTAACAAAGTCAGTTGTTGTAACAGCAAATAAATAAGACATGTCTTTAAAAAAGACAGTCGGCGCGTTTGGGGTAGCATAATGTATGAGTGTATTAGTATTAGTGATTGATGGTCATGAAGTGAAATAATCTTAATAGAGCAATGTAAGGTAGAGAGTAGAGCAATATAACGTTTTCTATCGGAATTCCGATAAAAAATGTCACGACAGTGCCATTGTGGGGAATTTGAACAAAACAAATTAGTGCCTTCCATTAGGAATGGCCATTGTTAAAATATTCAAAGGGCCATAACCCTGAAAACCCTGTATTACCAAGTCCTTGTTTGCAGTACAGTGTGGACCTACGATGTCATTGCGTTCGGACGCTGTGGTTTCTATAGGACCCTATATCTCTGTAGCCCATGTGGTTTCAGAAAGGAATATTTTTAAATGTATTTTCTCTATAATACTATGTAAAACTTTTGACCACCCTGAAAATCACATCCGGGCACCTTGAACAATTACGTGACTAGGAAATCACGGCGATATTTATTTTTTAATAGGGTTTCGTTACCAGTTACGATGTAAAATTAACGCATTTTGCAAGAAAACAGAATAATGTATTTTGCAATTTCAGCATTTCTATTCCTTTCTTCATCTTTTCCGTTCACGAGTGAAGTACAGCGTAACAAATCACCTAACGATATACCATTTATCAACAACTACACTCTATAAATCAATCTACTAGTTTCCTTTAGCCTTGTCAGACAAATTTAGCCAATCAGCATTCAGTTTAATAAAACTGTAGGCTTTCATAATTTCTGTATCGCTTTCAACTCGAATTTTGATAGGCTAACACAGACACACCTCATGCGAGGCCAAAAGCCAGCTTAAACGGGTGGCGCCGAAAAACAAACAGTTAGTGTGTCTATTGAGAAAGATAAACGTTCGCCATGTAACCACGTAGGGGCTCACACACAAATAAGTATACGTGGAAAACATAAATTCAAGAACAGGTGTAGGGAAATTATAACGTCCGGCTCAGACACAGACGTGGTTGTCATCAAAACGCCCTGAGAACTTTGGCATATATCAGCTTTGGATAGCCTATGGAAGACGGAAGGATTTAAAATGGCTATGAATACATTACATCGTGCTCCAGTTATGTCCAAAGACCGGAGCATTTTCTTTATTTCATGCCTTCACATGTTGCTAAACCGTTGCAACCGTCCACGGGAAAGGGGAAGTATGCATGGCAAACTTGGAATATATACTTGAAACTGCAACAGAAAATGTTGTAAACCTCAGCAACATGACTAGCAGTATTGATGAATCAGAGTATGATACTGTAGGCGAAATTTCATGTTTTATGTATAATAAATCAAGCAGTACACGGATGGTAAATGAAGCCATTATACAAAACAGCTCTTGACATTACGCAGTTCCACCAACAAGCTACATTTATCCATCGTGCATATCGATGTGGCTATCAAGCATGATGTGAATGGTCTCGGTCAGGTATGCACCTGTGTGGTGGTCCTAGGGCGGAGGAGGTGGTGGGGGCGGGCATACACAGGGGTTATTAAACAAATGTACACGTTTTTTGTCTAATTCCCATCACTAGGGCCAAGATGTATGTATAATTCCGTAGGGTAGGGCTGAATATCAAACTCTCCATGTCTGTGTATGATTTCCTACCACGGGGAATAGTTTTTATCTAATCCTGGGGGAATATCCTGCAGCCCGCACCCTGGGTAGAGTAAAATATTGATAGGTGCAGGTGCATACTACTAAATATCAAGTTATCCGTCTTAATGGCTTAGCACAGTCAGTAAGAAAAAACGCAGCTAGAAGATAGTATCAGTCCAAACTTAAGTTTAAGATCATACAAAATAAAAAGTCTAAAATATGTCAATATTGGTAGTATATATATTTCCGTATTTCTATGAGATTTTTGTTGGTGGGGTATTGATTTAATTGGCAATAACAAAGAGTAAGTAGATGTGTTCCGTTAATAAGTACATCCGGATATCATTATGGATATTTTAATACGTATATAACCACAATTATATGAATACCCGAACATCTGATAACCACTACAGAATGTAAAGCATAGATTGAACATATAGTTTGTGGTGGGTGGGGTATACTCATATTTTTATTTTTAAAAAATGCCGAAATATTTGCAAAAATGATTGTTGGTTTTATAGTCGAAGGCAAACTATAATGAATGAGAGAAAGTATTAGTTTAATATACAGCTGTATCTTATATTTACAGTATTTTGGTCACCATCTTTGATATTTGGCGGCCATCTTGAAAATGATAGAAATTGAATTGGCTCAGGTTAGTTTTCATTTGAATATAATATTTGCAAGCACTGAGCAAACTACCCTACTTGTATCACAATCTGAACTATTTTCTGGTTATTTCCTCACCTACTAGCTTGTAGAGAGTGTAATAGACCCATACCAAGACCACATGGATTTGTATTTCAGTGGGAGGTGCCAGAAGGTCCGTCGGTGTTTTCTTATGAGAAATTTTATGCTGAATTCAAAAACCTATTTTTTAAGAGCACAAGCAGGCCCCAAAGTTAAAAAAGGCCAATAGAAAGCAGGAATCACATATAGGGGTTAGAAAACCAAGGTCTTTAAAATGGGGGATAGAGCTGATGTTATATTATGGGACATTTGGTATAATAAAGATATAGGTTCATCGATGTCAAAAAGTTCAATTAAGTACAAAAAAAGTTCAAATAAATACAAAATGTACACGCGACCTACCGTTTTAGAAAAGATAAATAATTTGTTCATAATTTCAATCATCTGTTTGTCTTCTATATATAGCTGATTGGAGACGAGAAGTTAACATTCTGTGATGATAATGCAGTATCATTGGGTTGCTGAATTATTCCAATTATATTCCAGTCAATGTAAGAGTTAAGCTCAAGCTTATTGAAACAGACATTTTCTTTATTTCCCAAACATTAACATAATTTAAGATAAGAAACATTCTAACATTCTATGCTGAACGTCTAATAAAAACATACAGTGGAACAACTGCCAGAAAATGACCCAGAATAATAATCCATTTAGGCTGCCATACATGTCATTCCAGTCATTGAAGGTAACAACTGGTGTTAACAAGGCGTTTCTCTTTCTCTGCACTCTATAAGGTAAGTAACAACATATATTCATTCTAATAGCAGTACACAAAATACTTACATGTTATCTTATATACTGGTAATTAATAACAGTATTATCATTAACAAGGTGTGTTCTAAGCAGACGGCATTGAGTAGTGTCATGAGTTTTCGTGAAAATGACACTATATCAACTATATCAGATATAGTTGCTGCTTTTTCAAAAGAAAAATACAGATGGATTGTAAAACCTTCATATGGATTGTAAAATTATGAAAGGTCTAGAAAACAACGACTTAAACATTTTTAAACAAAAAAATAAGTGCAATGTTGACCAATTTTTAAAAGTATGGATGCCGATACATGCCAAATTTTAAGTTGTTTTATATTAGCCACATGGTCATAAACCACTATTGCATTTCCCATAGACTTACTGTTTAATGTTTTCCCATCTGATATGCAAACAAAAACGCCAGGCTTACTGTTGCTTACCCTGCTACACAGATACACGTAAACAGGAACTTATTTTAGGGGTTGACCTATTTTAGTGTCACTACTAAATGTCCAAAGGTCGTAAACCTACAATTTGAGGGAATTCCCGAATAAATTTATGAAAACCACCCTCTTTCCTTTTTATTCTGCTGTATCATAGAGCTAAATCATACAAATAAAAGCCATGCAAATAATAATCAGAAATAAATAACAAATTCAAGTTAACCCAATTGCATTTCCCACCTAGTCTATCATCCAATCAAAATAAGGCTTACTTATGCATTAGGCATTAGGGTTTCAATATACTTTTTCCGCCAATCAGGTTTTTGCAATAGGGTACTGTAACCACATGAGAGAGTTAACATGTATGTACAAGCTCTACAGATGACTGCTTGTTTGCATGCACAAAGGGAATAGTGAAACCATCAACGCATGTGTGTCTTGGCTTGGGCTGAAATGTAAAAAAAGAAATGTATTTATCGAGATGCGGTACGTCCTTTCCGAAACACGGTACATCCATTCAATATGGCGGACAGAGATGCTGTCAGAAGGTACGTCTCACATTTAACGTTATATCATGTATTTTACAATAGATTTTGCAATAGGGTACTGTAACCACATGAGAGAGTTAACATGTATGTACAAGCTCTACAGATGACTGCTTGTTTGCATGCACAAAGGGAATAGTGAAACCATCAACGCATGTGTGTCTTGGCTTGGGCTGAAACGTAAAAAAGGCAATGTATTTATCGAGATGCGGTACGTCCTTTCCGAAACACGGTACATCCATTTAATATGGCGGACAGAGATGCTGTCAAAAGGTACGTCTCACATTTAACGTTATATCATGTATTTTACAATAGTTACAACCCTATTTATTGTTGTCCCATGAGTATAATTGGCCAGTCTGAGCATTGCGTATGCTTGGCCCTTTGGTTTTATAGCAACAATGGATATTTGGGTTGAGGGACATTGGGTGCAGTTTGTTTCGTACAATGCGTTTCCTACCCTGTCGTTGGGCGTTTCGTACAAGGGCTATTGGACGTTTTGTACGCATACATTGCACAATACATAACATTTATTATATCTAATAATAACAAGTGGATGGGAAACTGTTAAACTTTTATCAGTATCACGCGTAACAGTGCGAAAATATCAATGAATAATGATGTACCCCAATTTTATTTTTTTTAAATATAAATATAATCACATTATTATACCACATGCCTTATTAGGTCTGTGATTATACTATTAATTATTAATCGTTTTATTGCATTCTCATTAAAATCAATGAATGTTCGATTGATGAGTTAAAAGGAAAAGTGAAACGTTCTGTAAATGAAGAAATGAAAACTGAGTAAATGAATAAATGAAAACTGAGTAACTGCCTGCAGAATTTTCGCAAAGTAAAATTTGCAAATATGCATTTTCTGTTTTGTATGAGTGACGGTATATCCACCAGGGACCGGTATAGATTGTCCGTCAAAATGCTGGATGTGTTAACGGTACATCTGGGGAAACAGGAAATGGTTATCCTCTGACATGAACAGAACAGAACAGAACATATTCTTTATTCACTTAAACTTTACAGTTGTTCGTGATACACAAAAGCATATACATACATTCAATCTACACGTGAATAGTTATGGTGTATGACAATACATTCAAAATAAATTGAATCAAATAAATACAAATAAATAGAAATTCAGAGGTATAATAAATATTGGATGCACTCCTATTAGCAATTTCAGTCTTTATGGAACTGACACTAATCACAATATACAGTAGGGAATAACCCTCCGCTCAGAAAATCTAATTATCTTAGTAAATAAGTTAGGTCGCTATTAAGTATTATTATTGTTTAAACAATTTATACGAAGCAAAAATGCTTTATTGATAAATTTGCTTAGCATAAGTATTTCTGATTTGTTATTACTTTGAAGGAGAAGCGTAAATTTATACATACTAGGTCTATGTCTATAGAAACACTTTAAATACACTGTTCTTAAATCTGAATACAAGGGACATATAAACACAAAATGATACTCGTCTTCTACTTCATTTGTAACACAAAGCTGACATATACGATTATTTCTTTCAATTCTTTCTCTGCCGAATCGACCAGAATGAATGCGTAAATGATGTGACAATAAGCGTAATTTTGATAGAGATGTTCGTAAGCTCCTAGAGATAATAATATCCAAGTAAGATTCAAATGCTAAGTTTTCTTTAACTACCTTATACAGCATAAGTACCTGATTCGTATCAACTCTGGCTCTAAATTCTTGTAAAAATTCATCCAGTAGTCTTTGTTTAAAAATACATAAAAATGCATTGATATTTTCTACATTTTGGTTCTTCCAAACATACATAAAACCATATTTCTCTAGTAACATTTTAACCTTAAGAAACCAGTTTGTATATCCCTTTTCTACGTCTTGTAACGAAGACTCTCTAATGAATTTATAATAATATTTTCACTATTGCATATTTTTAACCAAAACTTGATAATACGTACATATCTATTTATATAAAGTGGAAATCTTCCCAGTTTCCCATAAACAGCCCAATTGCTTGTGGATAGTCTAACTCCCAATACTTGTTTACAGAACCTTAAATGTAAATTTTCCAATGGTTTAGACTTTGAGAAGCCCCAAACTTCGCTCCCGTAATTTATAGTTGATGAAACAAATGCATCAAATAATTGTAAAGCTAGTTTCGGTTTAGTCTCATGTATTTTCAACTTGGCAGTAAGCGCATTCATTGTCTTTAGACCTTTACCATATAATGTATTTGTATTTAGATTAAACGTACCAGTATAGTTAAATGTTACCCACAAATAGTTAAAATCATTTACTGCTTCAATAACCTCGCCCCCATATTTCCATTGTTCATTTCTTTTAATTACACCCCGTTTGTGAAATACAACGATTTTCGTTTTAGCCACATTTTGCAATATTCTTCTAGCCTATCCAGTGATGCTTGTAAATCTTCTGGCGTTAGACCTATCAAAACCATATCGTCTGCAAAATGTAGCAATATAATACAAATATCCCTAAAATTAATTCCACAATCTTGTCTGTTATGAATAAAAAGTTCCACGTCTTCTACAAATAGTGAAAATAAAATCGGAGAATTTATCTCCCCTTGTCTTAAGCCCACGGCTATATCAAAGAAATCAGAGAAATTATTGCACATTTTCACACATGATTTGACTGATTTATACATGTTTCTTATTATTCTTAGAAGTTTTTTCATTTTAACCCATATTATACAATTTGAACCATAACGCATGTCATATATAGATTCGAAACAACGTTTCAAGTCAACGAATGCACAATATAATCTATAATTTTCATTTAACACCTTTTCAATTAGTGCCTGTAATATAAAAATAGCTTCCGTTGTTGAACATCCTTTTTTCTGTTTCCCCGGATGTACCGTTAACACATCCAGCGGTTTGACGGACAATCTATACCGATCCCTGGTGGATATACCGTCACTCAATGCATATTTGCATATTTACAACAGTTACTTTGCGAAAATTCTGCAGGCAGTTACTCAGTTTTCATTTATTCGTTTACAGAACTTTTCACTTTTCCTTTTAACTCATCACTCGAACATTCATTGATTTTAATGAGAATACAATAAAACGATTCATAATTAATAGTATAATCACAGACCTAATAAGGCATGTGGTATAATAATGTAAAAAAATAAAAAATTGGGGTACTTCATTATTCATTGAAATTTCCGCACTGTTACACGTGATACTGATAAATGTTTAACAGTTTCCCATACACTTGTTATTATTAGATACAGTAAATGTTATGTATTGTGCAATGTATGCGTACAAAACGTCCAATAGCCCTTGTACGAAACGCCCAACGACAGTGTGAGAAACGCATTGTACGAAACAAACTGCACCCAATGTCCCTCAACCCTCGCATGTCGGCACATTGAACGATCACTTTTGGCAGGTAAATTTATATGAATGGTCCGGTTGAGTGAGTATGTACCGATTCATACGTTGCAGTCATACAGTCAAAGTAAGGCTCCACATATCCATTGTTGCGATAAAACCAAAGGGGCAAGCATACGCAATAGACAGAATGGCCAATTATACTCATTGGACAACAATAGATAGGGTTGTAACTATTGTAAAATACATGATATAACGTTAAATGTGAGACGTACCTTTTGACAGCATCTCTGTCCGCTATGTTGAATGGATGTACCGTGTTCCGGAAAGGACGTACCGCATCTCGATAAATACATTGCCTTTTTTACGTTTCAGCCCAAGCCAAGACACACATGCGTTGATGGTTTCACTGTTCCCTTTGTGCATGCAAACAAGCAGTCATCTGTAGAGCTTGTACATACATGTTAACTCTCTTATGTGGTTACAATACCCTATTGCAAAAACCTGTCTGATTGGCGGAAAAAGTATATTGAAACCTTAATGCCTAATGCATACGTAAGCCTTATTTTGATTGGATGATAGACGAGGTGGGAAATTCAATTGGGTTAACTTGAATTTGTTATTTATTTCTGATTATTATTTGCATGGCTTTCATTTGTATGATTTAGCTCTATGATACAGCAAAATAAAAAGGAAAGAGGGTGGTTTACATAAATTTATTTGGGAATTCCCTCAAATTGTAGGTTTACGACCTTTGGATATTTAGAAGTGACACTAAAATAGGTCAACCCCTAAAAAAAGTTCCTGTTTACGTGTAGCTAAGCTGCATCTGTGCAGCAGGGTAAGCAACAGTAAGCCTAGCGTTTTTGTTTGCATGTCAGATGGGAAAACATTAAACAGTAAGTCTATGGGAAATGCAATAGTGGTTTATGACCATGTGGCTAATATAAAACAACTTAAATTTTGGCATGTATCGGCATCCATACTTTTAAACATTGGTCAGCATTTCACTTATATTTTTGTTTAAAAATGTTTAAGTCGTTGTTTTCTAGACATGGATACTTTTCATAATTTTACAATCCATATGAAGGTGTTACAATCCATCTGTATTTTTCTTTTGAAAAAGCAGCAACTATATCTGATATAGTTGATATAGTGTCATTTTCATGAAAACGCATGACACTACTCAATGCCGTCTGCTTAGAACACACATTGTTAATGATAATACTGTTATTAATTACCAGTATATAAGATAACGTGTAAGTATTTTGTGTACTGCTATTAGAATGAATATATATTGTTACTTACCTAATAGTGTGCAGAGAAAGAGAAACGCCTTGTTACCAGTTGTTACCTTCAATGACTGGAATGACATGTATGGCAGCCTAGATGGATTATTATTATGGGTTATTTTGTGGCAGTTGTTCCACTGTATGTTTTTATTAGACGTTCAGCATAGAATGTTAGAATGTTTCAGATCTTAAATTAAGTTAATGTTTGGGAAATAAAGCAAATGTCTGTTTCAATAAGCTTCAGCTTAACTCTTACATTGACTGGAATATAATTGGAATAATTCAGCAACCCAATGATACTGCATTATCATCACAGAAGGTTAACTTCTCGTCTCCAATCAGTTATATATAAAAGACAAACAGATGATTGAAATTATGAATGAATTATTTATCTTTTCTAAAACGGGAGGTCGCGTGTACATTTTGTACTTATTTGAACTTTTTTTGTACTTAATTGAACTTTTTGACATCGATGAACCTATATCATTATTATACCAAATGTTCCATAATATAACATCAGCTCTATCCCCCATTTTAAAGACCTTGGTTTTCTAACCCCTATATGTGACTCCTGCTTTCTATTGGCCTTGTTGAACTTTGGGGCATGCTGGCGCTCTTAAAAAATAGGTTTTTGAATTCAGCATAAAATTTCTCATAAGAAAACACCGACGGACCGTCTGGCACCTCCCACTGAAATACAAATCCATGTGGTCTTGGTCTGGGTCTATTACACTCTCTACAAGCTAGTCAGACCTAATAGCTGAGGAAATAACCAGAAAATAGTTCAGATTGTGATACAAGTAGGATAGTTTGCTCAGTGCTTGCAAATATTATATTCAAATGAAAAATAACCTGAGTCAATTCAATTTCTATCATTTTCAAGATGGCCGCCAAATATCAAAGATGGCGACCAAAATACTGTAAATATAAGATACAGCTGTATATTAAACTAATACTTTCTCTCAATGGGCTTTAGGTAGGCGTCATCATAGGGTCCACAGCCTGTCCGGTCATTGTACAATTAAAGAGGAAAGCATAGTGGCGAACTGTAAAAGGGTCCACCACCAAGCATGCAGTACGTTGCAAAATGATAGGGTCATAACCTCTTTTGATAAACTTTTTAACAAGTTTAACAAAGATAGTATGAAAGTGATCATGACCAAGAATCTTACGAAGTTTATAAATCACATCACCATAGAAGTCAGGTTGCGATAGTCCTTGTCGCAGAAGAGTCCTTAAACTACATTTATATTTGGAAAGAAGATCAGGGTTACGATTTTTGCAAAGGTTTTACGAAGTTTATGGTAACGGTAACCCTGCTTGAGTAGCTTTTTAGTTATACAAAGATTACGAATATTAAAGTCCTCAACTCGGGTACAAGCTCTTGAAAAACGAATACGTTGAGACACATACACCCCCATAAGTAGTCGCTCGGAGAACATCCCCATCCAAGTGGGGGTATTTAACAATGTCAAAATTAAAATCATCTCTCTTGTCATAGATTTTGCTAATTATTTCACCATTTTCAATCGAGAGATCTAAATCAAGAAAAGAAGAGTTATTATCGGATATATTAGCTTTATTTAGCTGAAGTTCTTTAGGATAAATATTATCAACCATAGTTGGAAAGAAAGGGTTGTCAATGTTCAGTATGTCATCCAGATACCGAGAGGTGTCATTAAAAGCTTCAGTAACATCTGCCTGGGTATCTGGTGAAAGACCCAACATGAAATCTCTTTCATAGCAAAATAAAAACAAATCTGCGACAAGTGGTGCACAGTTCGTACCCATAGGGATACCAACAATTTGTCTATAAACGGTGGTACCATACCTGACGAAAAAATAGTATCTAATAGGAAGATGAGTGCTTCACAAACTTCATAGCAAGTCCACATAGTATAATTGTCTAAACTGCCGTTAGTAAAAAAACGCTTTAATATTATTACATGCCAAAAATGTAGTATTTTCTCTAGCGAATGTTTTTTGAATAAGAGAAATTAGCTTGTCTTTAATCAGGTGATATGGTAAGGTTGTATATAGTGTAGAGAAAAGAGTATAATAATGGACCTTTGGAAGTCATAAGTGCTTATTGATGAAACTTGACCTTCATTGAACATTTTATCAAGAACGTCTCCTGGATTTTTTATAGACCAAAATAAATTAATCCCAGAGTTTTCATAAGTTTTATCACAATATAGTTTAACGTGATCTTTAACGGCAGTAAGACAAGAAGTTAAAAGTTTGGAGATGTTTGTTGTGGTGCAGGCACTAGAATTAGAAATAAAGCGAGTCTTATACGGATTTTTATGTAATTTAGGAATCCAGTACATGGTAGGCAGTTTATTTTGCTTATCGTTTACACCAGCTTTGAAAGTAGTGCACCGAGTGATATGTGCGGAAACAACATCATACTCAGTGGAGTATACGAATTGGTGCTGCCGAGTTCCAGAGATAAAACATTGACGTAATGTAGGCGTCAAACAATAATTACATTATTAGCTGCTTTATCTGCAGGAACTAAAACAAATTTATTATGAAATTCCTGAATTCCTGATTTTAAATTGCGAAAGAAAAACCTAGGTCTCGGAGGAAGTAAATAGGGGTTAGCATTATAAATGTTAATACGTGTATCTATAATTTTAAGAATTGACTTTTTCCAAGTAGAAAGCGAGTTTGGGTCCGCATGTTCTCTACGACACCATTTTATACTGGGAACGACAGGCATTAAAATCAATAGTTGAAGGTAATCTATATTTAGGACCTTTCGAAAACAAATGCCGAATACGTTTATCAACAATATCAAAATTACCAGTGATGACATGACCTGCTGGAGCATAGCAATATTATGATGTGTTGCATTCACAGTCCTTAGGAGTATTATGTACTATATCAAGGTCAGAAACTATTTTGTTGTAGTTGGAAATAATATTTTTAATAGGCTTTTTATACTTTTAACAAATTACAGGACTTAACGTTAACTTTAAATAACTAAGAAGTGAAGTGGTCTGATGTTGTATCAACCATTTTAACGAAATCATATACACCGCCAAAGTTGTTCGTCGTCTTACGGATGCCGGGAGGTATACAGTACTGGTTCTAACCAAGAATAAATGGAAGGTCTGCCTCAAGCACAAAAAATATAAAAAGATCGGACAGGGAAAGTAGCATTCAAGGAGGACAGTCAACCACAAAACATAGAAACAAACATGCAAACAGACAAACAAGAAGGCAAAAGTAATAATAAAAGCAAACGACATCACAAACACAAAAAGGTTGACAATAGGGCTACCGCCTTGGAACGGTCGGTGACAAAGTAGGCCACTGGGGGGCTTAAACCGGTTCTAGGATGCACCAAACCTCACACTTACCCTACTGTCATCCCATTAAAACAGGACAGTGTAAATAAAGAAATCCCTGCCATGACATAATCTCTAACCAACAAGGCAGCATCAATAGGCAATATAGGTAAAACAAACATGCTCGTGTAAATATAATACAAAAAACAATAGCATAGAAAGTCACAATGAAGGTACTCAATGACTTGGCAGAAGCCAGAGCAACAAGATAATAAACCATTAATCGCACGACAAGAAAGATCATAGACAAACATCAAACGCCAATGTCCCAATGGGCTTTAGGTAGGCGTCATCATAGGGTCCACAGCCTGTCCGGTCATCGTACAATTAAAGAGAAAGCATAGTGGCGAACTGTAAAAGGGTCCACCATCAAGCATGCAGTACGTTGCAAAATGATAGGGTTATAACCTCTTTTGATAAACTTTTTAACAAGTTTAACTAAGATAGTATGAAAGTGATCATGACCAAGAATCTTACGAATGTTATAAATCACATCACCATAGAAGTCAGGTTGTGATAGTCTTTGTGGCAAAAGAGTCCTTAAATTACTTTTATATTTGGAAAGAAGATTAGGGTTACGATAATAAAATTGTGCAAAGGTTTTACGAAGTTTATGGTAACGGTAACCCTGATTGAGTAGCTTTTTAGTTATACAAAGATTACGAATATTAAAGTCCTCAAAATAAAGAGTATGATAATGGACCTTTGGAAACGGCCGAAAACGACACATACGAAATATTGCAGTCTCGTTTGACTGAGACTGTTCATGAGTGGTAGTGAAATATGCTAGCTACCGCTCACGCCCTCTAGCCCCGGGTTGAGCAGAACTCAATATTAATAAAATCAATAGTAGAACATTTTAACCATCCTGAAGATGGCATGCATATGGCGGTGGACATGGAGTATCTTTCTTCCCCATGTCGTACGGCGTATGGTCCCAGTATCTAATAAAGTTAAATGCCCCGAAGAGCGAAATGAACATAATGGAATTTAGTTGGGAGCAGCGGTTATGAAGCCTGCATATCACAAGTAACAGTCAAAAGACTAAATTAAAAAGCAGACAACATATCCTATAAGTGGTTAAACAATACCCAGAGCCTTTAATCGGCCGGAGTAGTGGAACCACTGAATCGAAAATTAAGTAAGAAAACAAAAAGAAATGAAAAAGTACCACCGATAATTAAATATAAGGATCTCAAAAGATCGAATGAATAACAGTACTGATTGCAAGCGCGGGGAGACGTTTTACTGCAGCCACACTGCACAAGCAAAGCCACTGTGCTATAAAAAAGGAGTATGATAATGGACCTTTGGAAACGGCCGAAAACGACACATACAAAATATTGCAGTCTCGGTTTGATTGAGACTGTTCATGAGCGGTAGTGAAATATGCTAGCTACCGCTCACGCCCTCTAGCCCCGGGTTGAGCAGAACTCAATATTAATAAAATCAATAGTACAACATTGTAACCATCCCGAAGATGGCATGCATATGGCGGTGGACATGGAGTATCTTTCTTCCCCATGTCGTACGGCGTATGGTCCCAGTATCTAATAAAATTAAATGCCCCGAAGAGCGAAATAAACATAATGGAATTTAGTTAGGAGCAGCGGTTATGAAGCCTGCATATCACAAGTAACAGTCAAAAGACTAAATTAAAAAGCAGACAACATATCCTTTAATCGGCCGGAGTTGTGGAACCACTGAATCGAAAATTAAGTGGAAAAACAAAAAGAAATGAAAAAGTACCACCGATAATTAAATATAAGTATCGGTCTCAGCGATCTCCAAAGATCAAATGAATAACAGTACTGATCGCAAGCGCGGGGAGACGTTTTACTGCCGCCACAATGCACAAGTAACGCCACTGTGCTATAAAAAAGAGTATGATAATGGACCTTAGGAAACGGCCGAAAACGACACTAACAAAATATTGCAGTCTCGGTTTGATTGACACTCAACTCGAGTACAAGCTCTTGAAAAACGAATGAGTTGAGACACATACACCCCATAAGAAGTTGCTCGGGGAACATCCCCATCCAAGTGGGAGTAATTAACAATGTCAAAATTAAAATCATCTCTCTTGTCATAGATTTTGCTAATTATTTCACCATTTTCAATCGAGATGATCTAAATCAAGAAAAGAAGTGTTATTATCGGATATATTAGCTTTATTTAGCTGAAGTTCTTTAGGATAAATAGTATCAACCATAGTTGCAAAGAAAGGGTTGTCAATGTTCAGTATGTCATCCAGATACCGAGAGGTGTCATTAAAAGCTTCAGTAACATCTGCCTGGGTATCTGGTGAAAGACTCAACATGAAATCTCTTTCATAGCAAAATAAAAACAAATCTGCGACAAGTGGTGCACAGTTCGTACCCATAGGGTAACAAAAATTTGTCTATAAACGGTGGTACCATACCTGACGAAAATATTATCTAATAGGAAGATGAGTGCTTCACAAACTTCATAGCAAGTCCACATAGTATAATTGTCTAAACTGCCGTTAGTAAAAAACGCTTTAATATTATTACATGCCTAAAATGTAGTATTTTCTCTAGCGAATGTTTTTTGAATAAGAGAAATTAGCTTGTCTTTAATCAGGTGGTATGTTAAGGCTGTATATAGTGTAGAGAAAAGAGTATAATAATGGACCTTTGGAAGTCATAAGTGCTTATTGATGATACTTGACCTTTATTGAAAATTTTATCAAGAACGTCTCCTGAATTTTTTATAGACCAAAATAAATTAATCCCAGAGTTTTCATAAGTTTTATCACAATATAGTTTAACGTGATCTTTAACGGCAGTAAGACAAGAAGTTAAAAGTTTGGAGATGTTTGTTGTGGTGCAGGCACTAGAATTAGAAATAAAGCGAGCCTTATACGGATTTTTATGTAATTAAGGAATCCAGTGTATGGTAGGCACTTTATTTTGCTTATCGTTTACATCAGCCTTGAAAGTAGTGCACCGAGTGATATGTGCGGAAACAACATCATCCTCAGTAGAATTAACTGGAGTATACGAATTGGTGCTGCCGCGTTCCAGAGATAAAACATTGACGTAATGTAGGCGTCAAACAATAATTGCATTATGAGCTGCTTTATCTGCAGGAACTAAAACAAATTTATTATGAAATTCCTGAATTCCTGATTTTAAATTACGAAAGGAAAACCTAGGTCTCGGAGGAAGTAAATAGGGGTTAGCATTATAAATGTTAATACGTGTATCTGTAATTTTAAGAATTGAATTTGTCCAAGTAGAAAGCGAGTTTGGGTCCGCATGTTCTCTACGACACCATTTTATACAGGGCACGACAGGAATTAACATCAATAGTTGAAGGTAATCTATATTTAGGACCTTTCGAAAACAAATGCCGAATACGTTTATCAACAATATCAAAATTACCAGTGATGACATGACCTGCTGGAGCATAGCAATATTTTCATGTGTTGCATTCACAGTCCTTATGAGTATTATGTACTATATCAAGGTCAGAAACTATTTTGTTGTAGTTGAACATAATATTTCTAATAGGCTTTTTATACTTTTAACAAATTACAGGACTTAACGTTAACTTTATATAACTAAGAAGTGAAGTGGTTTGAAGTTGTATCAACCATTGTATCGAAATCATATACACCGCCAATGTTGTTCGTCGTCTTACGGATGACGGGAGGTATACAGTACTGGTTCTATCCAAGAATAAATGGAAGGTCTGCCTCAAGCACAAAAAATATAAAAAGATCGGACAGGGAAAGTAGCATTCAAGGAGGACAGTCGACCACAAAACATAGAAACAAACATGCAAACAGATAAACAAGAAGGCAAAAGTAATAATAAAAGCAAACGACATCACAAACACAAAAGGGTTGACAATAGGGCTACCGCCTTGGAACGGTCGGTGACAAAGTAGGCCACTAGGGGTTTAAACCGGTTCTAGGGTGCACCAAACCTCATACTTACCCTACTGTCATCCCATTAAAACAGGACAGTGTAAATAAAGAAATCCCCGCCATGATATAATATCTAACCAACATGGCAGCATCAATAGGCAATATAGGTAAAACACAAACATGCTCGTGCAAATATAATACAAAAAACAATAGCCTAGAAAGCCACAATGAAGGTACTCAATGACTTGGCAGAAGCCAGAGCAACAAGATAATAAACCATTAATCGCACGACAAGAAAGATCATAGACAAACATCACACGCCACCGTCCCAATGGGCTTTAGGTAGGCGTCATCATAGGGTCCACAGCCTGTCCGGTCATCGTACAATTAAAGAGAAAGCATAGTGGCGAACTGTAAAAGGGTCCACCACCAAGCATGCAGTACGTTGCAAAATGATAGGGTTATAACCTATTTTGATAAACATTTTAACAGGTTTAACAAAGATAGTATGAAAGTGATCATGACCAACAATCTTACGAAGGTTATAAATCACATCACCATAGAAGTCAGGTTGTGATAATCTTTGTCGCAGAAGAGTCCTTAAATTACTTTGATATTTGGAAAGAAGATCAGGGTTACGATAATAAAATTTTGCAAACGTTTTACGAAGTTTATGGTAACGGTAACCCTGATTGCATAGCTTTTTAGGTATACCAAGATTACGAATATTAAAGTCCTCAAAAAAAAGAGTATGATAATGGACCTTTGGAAACGGCCGAAAACGACACATACGAAATATTGCAGTCTCATTTGATTGAGACTGTTCATGAGTGGTAGTGAAATATGTTAGCTACCGCTCACGCCCTTTAGCCCCGGGTTGAGCAGAACTCAATATTAATAAAATCAATAGTACAACATTGTAACCATCACGAAGATGGCATGCATATGGCGGTGGACATTGATTATCTTTCTTACCATGTCGTACGGCGTATGGGCCCAGTATCTAATAAAGTTAAATGCCCCGAAGAGCGAAATGAACAGAATGGAATTTAGTTGGGAGCAGCGGTTATGAATCCTGCATATCACAAGTAACAGTGAAAAGACTAAATTAAAAAGCAGACAACATATCCTATAAGTGGTTAAACAATACCCAGAGCCTTTAATCGGCCGGAGTAGTGGAACCACTGAATCGAAAATTAAGTAAGAAAACAAAAAGAAATGAAAAAGTACCACCGATAATTAAATATAAGGATCTCCAAAGATCGAATGAATAACAGTATTGATTGCAAGCGCGGAGAGACGTTTTACTGCCGCCACACTGCACAAGCAACGCCACTGTGCTATAAAAAACAGTTTGATAATGGACCTTTGGAAACGGCCGAAAACGACACATACGAAATATTGCTGTATCGGTTTGATTGAGACGGTTCATGAGCGGTAGTGAAATATGCTAGCTACCGCTCACGCCCTCTAGCCCCGGGTTGAGCAGAACTCAATATTAATAAAATCAATAGTTCACAATTGTAACCATCCTGAAGATGGCATGCATATGGCGGTGGACATGGAGTATCTTTCTTCTCCATGTCGTAAGGCGTATGGTCCCAGTATCTAATAAAAGTAAATGCCCCGAAGAGCGAAATAAACATAATGGTATTTAGTTGGGAGCAGCGGTTATGAAGCCTGCATATCACAAGTAACAGTCAAAAGACTAAATTAAAAAGCAGACAACATATCCTATTAGTGGTTAAACAATACCCAGAGCCTTTAATCGGCCGGAGTAGTGGAACCACTGAATCTTATTAAGTAAGAAAACAAAAAGAAATGAAAAAGTACCACCGATAATTAAATATAAGTATCGGGCTCAGCGATCTCCAAAGATCGAATGAATAATAGTACTGATTGCAAGCGCGGGAGACGTTTTACTGCCGCCACACTGCACAAGCAACGCCACTGTGCTATAAAAAGGAGTATGATAATGGACCTTTGGAAACGGCCGAAAACGACACATACGAAATATTGCAGTCTCGGTTTGATTGAGACTCAACTCGAGTACAAGCTCTTGAAAAACGAATAAGTTGACACACATACACCCCATAAGAAGTTGCTCGGGGAACATCCCCGTCCAAGTGAGGGTAATTAACAATGTCAAAATTAAAATCATCTCTCTTGTCATAGATTTTGCTAATTATTTCACCATTTTCAATCGAGAGATCTAAATCAAGAAAAGAATGTATATCGGATATATTAGCTTTATTTAGCTGAAGTTTTTTAGGATAAATATTATCAACCATAGTTGGAAAGAAAGGGATGTCAATGTTCAGTATGTCATCCAGATACCGAGAGGTGTCATTAAAAGCTTCAATAACATCTGCCTGGGTATCTGGTGAAAGACTCAACATGAAATCTCTTTAATAGCAAAATAAAAACAAATCTGCGACAAGTGGTTCACAGTTCGTACCCATAGGGATACCAACAATTTGTCTATAAACGGTGTTACCATACCTGACGAAAATATTATCTAATAGGAAGATGAGTGCTTCACAAACTTCATAGCAAGTCCACATAGTATAATTGTCTAAACTGCCGTTAGTAAAAAAACGCTTTAATATTATTACATGCCAAAAATGTAGTATTTTCTCTAGCGAATGTTTTTTAAATAAGAGAAATTAGCTAGTCTTTAATAAGGTGATATGGTAAGGTTGTATATAGTGTAGAGAAGTCATAAGTGCGTATTGTTGAAACTTTATTGAACATTTTATCAAGAACGTCTCCTGAATTTTTTATAGATCAAAATAAATGAATCCCAGAGTTTTCATAAGTTTTATCACAATATAGTTTAACGTGATCTTTAACGGCAGTAAGACAAGAAGTTTAAAGTTTGGAGATGTTTGTTGTGGTGCAGGTACTAGAATTAGAAATAAAGCGAGCCTTATACGGATTTTAATGTCATTTAGGAATCCAGTACATGGTAGGCAGTTTATTTTTCTTATCGTTTACACCAGCCTTGAAAGTAATGCACCGAGTGATATGTGCGGAAACAACATCATCCTCAGTAGAATTAACTGGAGTATACGAGTTGGTGCTGCCGAGTTCCAGAGATAAAACATTGGCGTAATGTAGGCGTCAAACAATAATTACATTATTAGCTGCTTTATCTGCAGGAACTAAAACAAATTTATTATGAAATTTTAAATTACGAAAGGAAAACCTAGGTCTCGGAGGAAGTAAAGATGGGTTAGCATTATAAAAGTTAATACGTGTATCTATGATTTTAAGAATTGACTTTTTCCAAGTAGAAAGCGAGTTTGGGTCCGCATGTTCTGTACGATACCATTTTATACTAAAATCTTCAATGGAGTGGGCGATCTGGGCACGACAGGCATTAAAATCAATAGTTGAAGGTAATCTATATTTAGGACCTTTCGAAAACAAATGCCGAATACGTTTATCAACAATATCAAAATTACCAGTGATGACATGACCTGCTGGAGCATAGCAAAATGTTGATGTGTTGCATTCACATTCCTTAGGAGTATTATGTACTATATCAAGGTCAGAAACTATTTTGTTGTAGTTGAAAATAATATTTCTAATAGGCGTTTTATACTTATAACAAATTACAGGACTTTCGGAATTTTTGGGATAGAAACAACTGCATGAGTATCTCGAAAAAATACTAGGCATATCAATGAAATCAATACCTTTATTAATATATAGCAGTTTTAGAAAATGCCTGACGTGATCAGACTCCTTGTCAATATGGGGTCGGAGAACATGTACGAATGAAAATTTTATCGGCTTTC
This sequence comes from Cyrtodaria siliqua, assembly GCA_037043455.1. Classification (NCBI taxonomy): domain Eukaryota; kingdom Metazoa; phylum Mollusca; class Bivalvia; order Adapedonta; family Hiatellidae; genus Cyrtodaria; species Cyrtodaria siliqua. Next base: position 160,257 of record JAWPHD010001927.1, on the reverse strand, counting down.
CCGTCGATCAACTTTAGTGAAGAAATGAACAAATAGGTAAGCCGTGAAAGCATAGAGTGCTTTCCAGACTGTTTAAAAATAGTATGCAAATAAGCGACAGAAATAATTACACGCGATTTACGTTTGATGTTACCATTACGCCTAAGACCATGAGACCTAGATTTACGCTTTCGATTAGAAAACATAGAAAAAATGTCAATATTAGGATCTTTAGAAATATTTCCTTCTTGATAAATATTGTCATTAAGGCCAAGTGGATAAGGTGTCTGTAAGTTTTTCATTTACTTAAGTTCTGCAATATGTCTAGCTTTTATTTTGAAGCATTTAGTAGCATCATTATCAAAAAATATATATTCAACCGGTTGGACAGTTACGTAATTAAAATTATGACCTGACTGACGAAAGTGTTGGTACAAGTAATTTTTTAACTTTTTAGGATTACTTGCATTATATTTGTGTTCACGAAATCGAACTTTTAAGGATCGACCTGTTTGTCCAACATATTGTATACCGCAACGTGGTGCATTTCAAGTCAGAACATAAATGACGTGAGTAGTACGTCAATCAACATTTGAAGCTAGACATACATTTAACAATCTACCATTAACAGCTGATTTAAATGGTGGACTTGCAAGATAAATAATTGCAACAACTGCACCTCTTAGCATTGCAGTTATTATTAGAGGGAAACACCCTGCGTCTTGAATGAACTAAATGATTTCTGAAAGGAGACTTTATATGGTATTTCCTCAAAACAGGTGATCATAGAGGAGTTACGGAAACTTTTGAGCAATTATTAAAAATCCTAGTAATATTATTAGAAGGAACATGAAACGAGGTTGCCGAATGAAGATTTAAAGGTGTAAGGCGTACATATGGTTTAGTTCTAAGAAATGAAGAGTTATTTTGTGGAATTTGTATTGATGACGCAGAGTGTAACCGAAGAGGTGAAAGATTTATTTTTAAAGTTTTAACTAAAACACTCATAATTGTTTTTATGGAGAGTAATACCATTCTGTGAAAAGCGAAATAAGGGCCAATAAGTATTTATTAGAGATACGAAATAGAATAGTTTCAAAGATCCATAAGAAATAATATTAGTAAACTTACGGACTGTTAAAAGAGGTCCAAAACTCACGTCAGTGTCTAATACAAGATAATGAGGAAAGTTAAGGAATACCCTAATAAAATGGGCCAAAATGTCGATGAGCACAAAACCTTCAACGCGGTATATGAAACACACGTGTTTAAGGAAAAACTGGATCAATGAATGTCATACAATCCCTGTAGGATGTAAAAATAACAATATTGCTTGGATGTACGGGGAGACCTTTTACGGTCGCCACACGGCACAAACAACACTATTGTGCAATACAACATCATTCATAGCCTAAAATTTGCTGGAAAATGAAGTTAAACACACACATTCGACGAAATTAGTTTTGCACTTTCTCGGGCGTTTCGATTCCTGCAGATCGGATTCGTCGATTGTCTCGGGCGTTCGTCGATAGTAAAAAGTTGTCCACCAAATATGTCATAACTCTTGTTTAATATTTATGTTTAGTATAATATGTTGATCAGATGTCAAATAAGGGTTATAGTTGCGGGATATTGAATTGCTTCCGATATCATATTCCAATAAAAGAAAATATGTGTAAGCAATCACACATTTTGTGGTACATATTGACACTTTATCACTTGTCTTTTAAATAATTTGCTTATTAAAAGTGATAAACTCATAAAAAGTCAGACATACACTCTACATATATATCTCAAATTAACTGCCAAAGAGTATGCACAAACAAGCGTTCAAACGAATGCCAAAACAAAAATTGACACCTACCCGCTTGACCACCGAGTATTTACCGGTATACATGGTATAGGAGTAAACGATTGTGGCCGGAGTTCACAGTTGCTGGTTGTACGGTGTGATATGAGTGCCTGTTAGGTATTCAGACGAAAGGATTGACATTAATTACACCTCTGTATTATTAATAACCTGGGTAGACTTCTGCGTTACCTAACTTATGCACTGATGTTGGGCCCCAATCATCAACTTTTGACAAAAAACACTGAATAATCTACATAACCCCTTTTCATTTAAATGGATTCCACATGTGTAAAACTACTATACAGTCATCAAGTCCGTAGTATTTCAGGTTTTAACTTAATTCTTATATTTCATGCAGACATGTGGACGAACTATAGCGGCTAAACCAATAAATCTCACCGTGGTCTCTATCATATACTGAAACTATACATGAATTTAGTGTATCACAAAGTAACTTCATTATCTCAACAGTTAATTAGGTTCATAATTATGAAATCCAGTGAAAAATATGTAAACTTTGAGAAAGTATGTTATTCTTGTACATAGTCGCTCTTAAAAAGGTATGCGCGAAAGAATGCGCATAAACACATGTAGGAAATGTCCTTAAGGGATGATTAAAACGTCAGGAAAACGATACTCAGGATAATATCAAGAGTAACTATAAGAACAGACATGTACTATTGTCTGCAACGTTCGTATAACGTCATCTTTTATCTTCTAACCGGTTAAGTCTGTAACAATAATTGTTATTTACACTTTACTTATCCAGATAGCAGAGACGGCTTTACTATAAGGATTTCAGCAACGTTGTTTTCAGGTGAGACAAAACATACATATAACGATGTTTGGTAATACCGGAGCCTTGCTTAATGTTTAGACGTCTAAAGGTCTTCATTTTATATCAAAATCCTAGCATTTGACCCTTATTTAATGTTCCGTCTTATCTCTTACAATATACGTTCATAAGAATTAAAATTAAAAAATAATGCATAATCGTGTATGAAGAATCAAATTAGTGCATATACATTCTACATGTAAAATTAAATAAAATGATATAAAAGCAAACAAACAACAAAGCAATAAGAACTTGTTCCACGTTTTCCATTGTATATTTCATACACTAGATTGTATATTCGTCGAATCTACGAAATAATGAAGTACGGTAATGGCAAAATGATAAAGCGATTGCACGATGGGAATGGTACGATATTCAAAATCTGATAAGGCTATAACATGATGACAGAAATACGAAAATACAATACGTTTGGTGTGATGGGAATAATATGACGGTAGTATATGACAATAACGGACCTTTATACCGAAAAGACGAGTGTACCACCGTGCTATATATGTCAACCATTGCACCGTCGTAGCATCACCTCCGTACTGTATTGCAATCGCGTTAACATGTGAATGACAATAACGGATTTGCGTAATTGTGCTATCAAGCTGAAAGTACACAACCAAGAGTTTCACTGTATACTCTTATTTGTCTTATTTGTTAAGAGTATACAGCGTGACAGACATGCAGCGTGACAGACATGCTACAGGAATTGAATTGGGATCAACTACAAGCCCGTCGCCAACAAGCCAGAGCTGCCATGATGTACAGAATCGTCAACCATCTTGTGGATATCCAAATCAACCACCTACTCATACCAGCCGGAGTCCATACAAGAGGCCATGCCAACAGGTTCTTAGTACCTTTTACCAGCATCAATGCCTACAAGTACTCGTTCTACCCAGCCGGAATCCGCATCTGGAACAGCCTGCCGGCCGAGGTCATCACCGCACCATCCCTTGAGGTCTTCAAGACCCGGATGGCCGCACCATAGACCCATGACAACATGTTTTTATCCTGTTTTTAACTGCACCTTGAACTTTCCATCACTCATGTAAATATTCACCGTTGTGCGAAGATGTTCCAGAGGAACCCAGCACAGTACTGGAAGAAGAAGAAGAAGAAGTTAATCAAGGACAAAGATTGTGTAACGCGTGTCTTTGCATTAAATTTGCTAAAAATCATCCAATTTGTATTGAAACAAAACGTCAGCTCTGATTTAGTGGGGAGGGGTGGTATGGGAATGGGTAGGGAATGTTAAATAATTATAATGTATAGCGAACAGTGTCGAAACTCAAATTTGCTTTCTTTTTTACAAATATCAAGGACACAAACTCTTTAACACACCTGCAACCCAAAATTGGTAAAAATATAATACCAGAACGTACAAAAAGACATTAACATATCTCACATAAAAAGTCCATGCTAAATCCCCATGGACAACAATGTGTCATTTCTTACTATCTGACGCGAGGATGATAATACAAGGTGATTGTAAATCGCGGGATGATAGCTCATCATAACTTAAAATGTATCTTTCCGATTTCAATAAACTACCACTCATTTGCTTAGGTAAGTTATTGCCAAACCAATGATGTAATTTTCATTACAACTTTTGGAGAGAAAAAACATGCATACAGAAATCTGTACTAAATATGACCCTTCACTTGTCATGAGGGGATTTCGGTATAATAAAATAAAATAAAATTTATGAGAGGGTGATAGTAAGAATGTTCACACCACGGATAGTGATTATCACCCTCTGCTTTGCCTCGGCCGATAATCATATCCTTAGTGTGAACATTCTTTCTATCTCCCTTACATGAATGTGGTATTTATATAATATCAGCAGACCACATACTTTTCCAAGGCTATGAATTGGTATTAATAAGTATTTGAAAAAAGGGGGAAAACATTGCGTTTATATAGACATATATTGCTAGCATATATATGATTATCACTTGAAATTAAAAATCAAAACGACATAAATGTTTTAAACATACACTTTTAAAGCACACTTTATTAAATTATATTTGTAAATCTATCTACATGTATACGACGTTTTCCCTATCTAAAACATCGTTATGATTAGTAAGCTTCAATATATAATGCACGACGACACGTGTATTCAGATCTGTTTACATTAGCTATAAATAACAAGGTCGTCACAAAAGCTATAATCAACTATGTTTTAGATCAATTTAAAGGCGTTAGACCTTTCCATCTTTATGCAAAACATCCATAATATATGATAAGTACAATTTTCTACCCAATCTGTTCATCGGCAATCGAAAACTAGTAATAAACAAAAGTACATACATGTATATGAACTACGATGTGACCCCAGCAAAAGTTTGCCTTGGTGGTCCACATCTATAAATCAGATAATATCAGGGAATCATGTATTCGTCTAACTATTCGCCCCCAAATAGGCAAATTTATGAGAGAATGCCAATGGTTATGACTTATCGTGAAATTTAGTCTGCACTCAATGTAAAAGTAAGTATAACAGTCGAACATGAAATGCAGCCTTCACAGAACACAGTAAACTTCAAAACACGCAAAAAGACAAACAAGAACGGTAATAGTAATAATAAAGGCATTTGACGTCACAAACACAAAAAGGGTTGACCGTAAGGCTACTGCCTTGGAACGATCAGTGGCAAAAAGACCGCTGGGTGATTAAACCAGGTTCTAGGGTGCACCAAACCTCACACTTACACTACTGTTAAACGGGACAGTGTAAATAAAGAAATCCCAGACATGAACTATTCTCTAACCAACAAGGCAGCATTAATAGGCAATATAAAGATGTTCGGGTATATATAAATTCAAAAAAAATAGTCTAGAAAGGCACAAAGAAGGTACTCAGTGACTTGGCAGAAGCCACAGCAACAAGAGAATAAACCATTGAGGGCACGACAAGACAAGCAGACAAACATCAAACGTCACCGTCCTTTTGGCTTTAGATAGACGTCCTCATAACATCCACAGCCTGTCCGGTCATCGTACAATTAAAGAGGAAAGCATAGTGGCGAACTGTTAATGGGTCCACCACCAAGTATGCGATACGTTGCAAAATGATAGGGTCATAACCTATTTTGATAAACCTTTTAACAAGTTTAACAATGATAGTATGAAAGTGATCATGACCAAGAATCTTACGAAGTTTGTAAATCACATCACCATAGAAGACAGGTTGTGATAGTCCTTGTCGCAGAAGAGTTCTTAAAATACTTTTATATTTGGAAAGAAGATCAGGGTTACGATAATACAATTTTTCAAAGGTTTTACGAAGTTTATGGTAACGGTAGCCCTGATGAAGTAGATTTTTAATATCAGAAAGATTAGCTGTGTTAAGTTCTTTAGGATATATATTATTAACCACAGTAGAAAAAAAAGGGTTGTCAATGTTCAATATGTTATCCAGATACCGAGAAGTGTCATTAAAAGGTAAAAAATAGAGATTATACATGACGAAGTCCATGATGAAGTAGAGGTAACATCATAGGGTGATTTTCTATCATATTTTATGGTAGATTCATAAGTTACATACATTCAAATATTTCCTGCAGAAATATGACACTTATTTCATAAAAGCGAGATCAGTCGGTATGAATACGTATGTCTTACAATTAATGCAGGCTCATGGCTTCAAAGTGCTCTAGATATATATATGGTGTCTGAAATACGATACACATCATTCCATTATACACCATATATGCAACGTCATTTTAGTCTAGATACAGAACATTTCTTTAAATATCAGTATGCATTATCCTATAATTTAGTTTTATACAATACATGATTATTTTCATACCAAAATATCTATGAAATAGAAATCATGTATCACGTTGGTTTTCCCGAAAGTACAGGCAAACAGAATACTTTAGAAGATCACGTTAGTTTTCTCGAAAGTACAGGCAGACAGAACACTTTAGAAGTAAAAAATTACTACCAAATAAATTAAATACGGCCTAAATACTGATAAAGATATTACCATAAAGATGTGGTCTCTCAATTTAAGGAGTTTTTGAAAGATTTAGTGTTGTAAAACAGCAGATGACAAAGAATTTTGGAGCGAGACAGTTTGCGCGTCCTTATCTTAGAAAATGGACACCGAAAGTGACGAAAATTATAAAGCGGTATACGGTGTTAAAATAAATTAGTCTATCGGACTGGTTATGAGTGAAAGTATAAGAAACTACCCAAATTATCTCCCAACAAAAAAATAAGTAAAAGCGTTCAGCGTCAAAACAGCATGGCAGATAATACAGTTTGGGTTGACATCGTTTTGGTTGAAAGCAACACATTTTTACTGAAAGATATAAATGTCATTTCATCGGTAGTCGTGCTAGTTCATATGTTGATACACATATTAAGTATTGCATGGATTCTTTCTGGAGTTTACGCTTCTTGGTTCATATATGTTAGTGATTTGTAGAGATAAGAAACATCCGCTATATCTTGTCATGCTACTTTTGCTATTTTGTTGATATATAGTATTTTTCCATGTTTGCTTTGACAATTGGTTAATTAAAGTTCCACTGACACCCTTTAAAATGCATATTGTTATATATTTTTATATTTAAATCAATAAAGTGAATTGAATGGTAAAAAAATAAAATAAAAAATAAACTTTGAAAAAGAAATACTTGTAAAAACAACAGGTATATTTCCCTTCAAGATGGAGTTACCTCTCCTTCATGTTAATTTTGCCCTATAGATGGCGCTGATGACGTAGATTTTGCCATGCAGAAATTTCCCTGTTGAGGTACAGATACTATTTATCATAGACCTACATGGATTTATCATATAACTATTCCGACACAAATAACATGGAGCAAGAATTACTGGACAAGGTGATCGAGAATGAATTCGTTGTACAGCCGTACATGTATGAGCCACGGCCTGTTGCAAATCAGCAAGCTTATCTGTCTGAAACTAAAAGTGATGACCGACTTCGACGCTTTGCCTGATTGCAGAGCGAACTGGTAATTATATATTGTAATCGCGTATGATAATTACCGTATTGTTTGCTAATCCATTTAAGTATGACAGGGACGTGTGTAAGTCGAATTACGCTGTCTGTTCTGCAAAATGAAACCGTTCGATGACTGTCGTACCCCACCCACCCACCAACGTGGCGATGCATCGCACATTTCGTTCTTGTTCATTGCCGGCATATTGTCCAGGTTTATATGTTTTTCTAAACAGTAGCATTAGTTTAAATAACTGGTAGGCCTAACATGTATGAAAAAGAGTCGAATCGCAATGTCTAGATGTTATGTCTGCTGTGACAATCGATTGTTCCCCACCCACTAAAGTCACGACGCATCGCCCTTTTTGTTATTGTTTATTGCCGAAGTATGTGTCAATGTGTTGTGTTTTTGGTATCCGGTCAAATCGTATACTTAAGTCAAATCACTCTCATTTTGGTCAAATCGTATTCATTGACATTTAGAAATAAGTCAAATCGTACTCAGTAAATTATTTCATTAGAAATAATATAATTTCAGTTATTATTGATTATTTTTGATATATTGTTATAATAAAAGATGTTTCAAGTATGTTTTAATGTATTTTAAATAATAAAAAAAAAGTATACATCCTTTTATGTAATTTCATGTTGTATTTTTCTTACTCTCTGTATATATTTTGTTTGTTTTGTATAATCTTCATTAAATTGGAAGAATAAAGATACATATACTCAGCAAAAATAAAAACGTCCCTCTTTTAAGCTGTGATTTGCATAGGGTTGACTTTGTTACACTTTGTACACCAATCGAGATATAATTTTATCATTGTATACTTATCACTCAATCATTCTGATCAATAATAATAATCATCAAAAACCAAAGTTTGTCTGTTGCTGCTAAAACATGTTTTATTCAAATTGCGAAATCACTCTATTTTTATTATAAAGGGAGGTAATCTGAAAATATTCGTTCTTGAAAGCTGTATGGCGCAAAAATGAGTGAAAAGATCAGCGTCTTTTCTCTGGTTTTGTGGTGATGAGGTCATTCTCTGTTTATTTCAATATAACAAAACTGTGTTAACTTAAAGTTTTAACCACAAGACCCGGAAATGCTGTTTAAATCAAATCAAGGGGAATAAGTTTGTCCACAGGTTTGATTCAAAGAAAATTGTTTTCATGACAGTGCTGGCCTTTAACAAAGGTATTGATGTATAAGATTAAATAAAATATAATTTAATTGTGTCTAAATCTATGGGTAAAGTTGGGGACGTTTCTATTTTTGCTCAGTATATATACATTCCAATTTTGTTTGCAAGCTATATATTTAGTAAGCTGGAGTGGATTGGTAACAAATAGACAAGCAAAGGCAACTCTAAGACAAAACAGTTTTCAATATATTTATTTGTCACGACTTCCTTCATAATCTAGTAATCAAATGTAACTCTGTAATTGCAAAATGTCATAACAAACTTAACAATCATAATACATGTAGTAAATATCCATATATTTCAATATATTTCTAGTTGTAGAATTCAACTCGTCGGTAATTTGCACGTTGAATTGCGTCGACCTCATCATGCTTTCAATCAAATGTTGGTCTGTACACGGATGACACAGCCTTCAGGAGGCCACTGGATGTCAGGTCTCCGTTCTGGTACTGCGACCAGACCTAATAACAAATATATTGGACACTACGAAAATTATCTAAATTTCACGTGGCACAGTGCGAACATCTCACAAAATATTTCCCAACTTTAAACACCTTCTCTTACATTTAGAGCAAAAAAAGAGTTTGACGGAAACTTTGACTATGTTGACTTGATTTTTAAGAGAAAATCGAAAAATGATGACATTTTTAACTTTAAACATATTTTTATACAATTTTTTATGTTAAAAAATAAACATAAATTATTATAATCCCATTTTTTTAATGTATTCTCATCAAAATCAGAGAATTATTGAGAGAGATGATAAAAGGAAAAGTTAGGGTTTCGCCTGATATTCAAATTTCTGACGAGTTACTTATATTTTTAATATTAAAAACATTCCGGCTGTTTAAACGTTAATATTATTTAATTATCGTATTTGCTATATTAGAACAATTTATTTAAACGAACTGCACTTATTAGAACTACTTACATAAAACACAATTTATAATTTCAATTGTTTGAACTAATTATTAAATTATGAAGTAAATATCGACTGCAATTACAGAGTTACATTTTTTTTAATAAAGGATGACAGTGACCAGATATTTAGATATATCTTGATAAGTAGGCTATTTTTGTTGAAATATGTAAACTTTATAGCGGGTCAATATACGCTTCCGTAAAGACGGCATTGCAATAGAAATAATAAATATGTTTACCTGTACCACAGATGCGATGCTGCCATCGGTCACAGGCGTCACACGCAACAGCATGCTGACGTTTCGTGACTACAGTTGCACACGAAATACACAAAACCATATTCCAAACATGCACAACACACACGGAAGTAAGAAAAACAGTCGAAGTTCCAACACAATTTAGAATCAAAACATTTTCATTTTGAAAAACAGTTCTTGTTTAAAATATGATTTTGCTAGGTCTGCAAAGATTAGTGTTTCTTTCAATTACAGGTGTGACTGTACTCACGGCAGTGCCATGAAAATACAAAATAACGTTCTGAAATGTTGCAGAGATTATGGGGAATTAGCTGAAAGTGGCAGTCCGCATCGCAGAAACTCGTGGGTTTGAGGGAAACTGTCTCACACCTGAAGTTCTTGAAGTGGCGGGAATTGCAAAATGTTGTTGAAATTTTGAAATAATACTATAACTATATTTGAATATATTCTTACTTGAGAAATAAAACCTTATCTTTTACTATGCTGTATTTTCATTGTTTATTTTTCTCAGCAATATATTGTATTTATAAGGCCAGCAGTATTTAAGGATCAACAGATCCTCCTACTCTTAATTGTGACAAAAATGGAACAAAATGTTTCCAAATTAGAATGATTGCGTTGTAAAAAGCTAGAATGATATAAGCACCAAGAGTAACTGTTGTAAAAAATAAATTTAACACCGTATTCAACATATTCTTTTAGATCTCAGCTATAGGTTGTTTTTTAAAAATAGGGCTCTATCTTAGACATGGTATGTTCTAAAACTGAACTGAAACGTTCAATGATTTCTGACAAACAGTTCATTAATTACACACTATACAAGTTTATTATGTCGGACATCGTATTGGTTTACACAGTGTATGTGACGTCACTGAGCTTTAGCCCAGATATATCCCTGTTCTATTTCTGTAATCGTGTAATCAACACACTCCCAAGGATGTAACACGCATCATAGACCTACACAGGACAAGCATCGGAAGTACATCCTGTGCTTTGTGTTTTCACAGCTGCAGTCATGCGGTACCCTTGATGGGCCCACTTGGTGGGACAAATCAGTGGTATAGGTGGCTTTGAAGTCGAATACCGCTTAAGCCGGTGCTAGGGGGCGTGAGAAGTGTTGCTTCTTTCATTACTTCTCATGAACAGACTCAATAAAACCGAGTCTGCAGCTTTATTCTCTTAATTGTGTTTGTTGCTCTCAAAGGATCACCTTTATCAGTATGTATTGTTATGTAATAGCTATTGACAGTTTGCCAGGTGTTTGTTTATGCTGTGAATAACAATGTTCGTTCCATTGCACACTTGCAATTTAAAAGTTACTTTTTGAGTTGGATAATTATACACATGTCACAGCGGATATATTAGGAAGCAAACTACTGTACTGCATTATCCCAACCAACAATAATAATTAATATAATAAATAATACATGTTCTAAACATAGGTGAATCTAAAGGTGGAAATGTTCATTTATAATTTGCATAATGGTTTAAATAGTTTTTTGTAAAAGCGTAAATTTCACCGGTCACATATAGGATCCATAAGCGAGTCAATTCAAAAAAAAAAAAATAATAATGCCATGGAATATTGAGCATGTTTCAATTTCCATTTATGGATGAATGAATGGTGTTTAACGGCACGTCGACACATAAATAGGTCATATTGTGCGCAAAAACTGATGAATGATGAAGAATTGAAGGAATAATTAAAAATTAATGTAAATATATAAAGATAAAAATATTTACAAGTAAGGGATGAAATGGTAGTAACATAAATTATATACGTAAATCAACAAATGCCCGAAAACGGGTATATAAAGAAGTAAATTTATACAAGATCATATTATAATGATTTATATATAGTCTGACTTCCTTCAGGAAATCTAAAACTAGACTAAAATCTATAGTATTAAATAACTCGGTCATAGTATTAACATTGTAGTACCTTTGACGCATAGGATCAAAGTCTACACATTCCAGCAATATGTGTTTGACCGTTAACGGTGCAAAGCAGGGTATACATTCTGGTAATTGCTCACCTTGTAATACATATTAATGAGTATAACGTGTATGCCCTATTCTGCACCGGGCTAGGACAACTTCCTCTCGACGAATGGGTCTACTAGAAGAACGCCATTCTCCGAGTAACGGTTTAATTGAATGGAGTTTATTGTTAACTGACAAATCCCATGCGGTTTGCCAAGAGTTACGAATATATGTGTTAATACAACTTTTAAAATCAGTATAAGGTAATTTGGTATTAGATATATGTAAATCTAATGCTGCCTTAGCAGCACTATCAGCTCTATCATTACCACGTATTCCTACATGGCTTGGAAGCCAGCAGAAAATAATAACATTATCAATTATAAGAGAATTGTACTTTTCTAAAAGTTGAAGCACAACTGGGTTATCATGTTTCATATTACCCAGTGCTTGAAGAGATGAAAGGGACTAAAAAAAGATTACAAAATGGTCATCATCAGATTCCTGAATATAATTTAAGTCAAGTTCAATTGCGGTGGCCTAGTGGTAGAGCGTTGGACCCATGATCCAAAAGTCGTGGGTTCGATTCCCGTCATTGCCATATGCGTTGTGTCCCTGAGCAAGACACTTTATCTGCATTGCTTAGTACTGGTTCTACCCAGGAAGACATCGAGAGTGATTCAAATAAGTTCATAGAGCTTTCGTTACAATCGATGTAAAATAAATAAGTTTAAACTAAACTAATTGCCTTAAGTTCAGCTGAAAAGATAGAGGCCTTGTCAGGCAGGCGGCTCTTGATGCTGTGTTTGTGAACAGCAGCTGCTGCAGCTACCTTATCTCCATCTTTAGAACCATCTGTGTATATATGTTGAAAGTTACTATATTTCGATTTAATTTCATTAAATTTGCTTTGAAAGACAGTAGGGTCTGTACTGGATTTGTTACTATTACAAAGGTCGAAAATAATTGTTGGTGTTTACAAAGTCCACGGTGGAATTTGTGGTACTTTGTACTTGGCAATTAAATTTAGGTCGATTTCAGTGTCTCTCTATTTTGGTTTAATACGAAGACCATATGATCGAATGGCATTCGGTTTTCGATCAAAAAGAGGTTCATAACTTGGGTTAAAAACATTATCGAAAGTTGGGTTTGAAGGGTAAGACTTTAATTTAATGGCGTATTGAAGGGCTAATTTGTCCCGTCTTTGAGACAGTGACGGTTCATTAGCTTCAACATATAGACTTTCAGCTGGTGATGTACGAAAGGCACCTAAGGCGAGTCGTAATCCTTGATTATGTATAGGATCGAGCATCTGCAAGTACGACTTGCGAGTCGATCCATATACTATCGAGCCGTAGTCCAGCTTGGATCTGATAAGAGATCTGTAAAGTCGCCTGAGGACTTTACGATCCGCTCCCCAGTTAGTGTTTGCAACAACTTTAAGTAAATTAAGAGCTTTAAGGCACTTGGCCTTCAAGTATTTAAGGTGTGGTATAAACGTTAATTTACGGTCGGAAATAAGACCAAGGAATTTTGTCTCATCCACTACTGGCATTGGTGAACCATCCAGTGTTAGATGAGGGTCTTCATGATGTTTACGAAGTTGAGAAAAATGCATACAATTAGTTCTAGATTTAGAAAATATAAAACCATTTTCATCAGACCAGGTCTGAAGTTTATTGAGACATTGTTGAAGTTGTCTCTCAATAGTGTTCTTGTTTTTTGCACGCTAACATATAACAAAGTCGTCAACATATAGAGAGCAATCCACACCAGGATTGATGCATTGAACTATACTGTTATTTTTTATATTAAAAAAGGTGACAGAGAGTATGCTGCCCTGTGGCACACCCATCTCCTGTTCATGAATGTCAGAGATGGTTGAACCCATTCGGACACGAAACTGTCTATCATCTAAAAAAATTCTCTATAAAATGGGTAATCGACCTCTAAGACCAAGGTCATGACGATCATTCATAATACCGTACTTCCATGCAGTATCATAAGCTTTCTCCAAGTCAAAAAATACAACGACTAGATGTTCTTTCTTTACGAAAGTTTCCCTAATAAATGATTCAAATCGAATGAGATTGTCTGTTGTGCCTCGTTGGCGCCGGAATCCACTTTGATACTTTGTTATCAGCTTGTTGGATTCCAGGTACCAAACGAGTCTCTCATTAATCATTCGTTCCATGGTTTTACTTATACAACTCGTTAAAGGAATAGGGCGATAATTTATTGGGTCCGTTTGATCCTTTCCAGGTTTGGGGACTGGATTTATGGATGAAATTCCCACTGATAAGTATATGCATTTTCTTCCTGCAGTTTTCTACAGGATACGTTTCGAGATTTCATAAATAGTCGCCGAAGTCTGAGCTAAAAATAAACCAAACTGACATACTTTTACTTTCGTTCAGGGTTCTTACGGGCCAGTTACACAGACCGTCGGTCCCCAATCGGTCATTTTATTTTAAATTTACTCGCTGTTTTGACCGGTTGTCATGCGTGATTTTATTTCTGGTTTTCTGTGTAAACGGCCATCGGTGATGGACAAGTGTTCAATCGGTTAAACAAACATTTCATGGGTTGCTGGTAGGTGACCGAAACCAACCCAAACGGGGTTGGATCGGTGATAAGGATGTTTTCATCGATAAAAATGCTGAAATACTATCGGTTTTTGTCGTTTGTAAATCGGAGCTAAATCGGGCGTAACGCTGATTAATCGGTGTTTGATAGCTAGTCATCAGTGGTTAAACACTTTCCGTCAGATATGGCCGGTGATTCATATTTGGTTATCTTTGTCCGATCGGCGATATCGGTGATTAAGAGCTTGCATATCTCGTGATATAGGTTGCTGTCGGTTCTTTTATTAAAACAATATGTTTAAGTGATGAGAACCGATGATTTTTTTGCAGTTGACAGAATAACATCATGGAGGATGGCAGAGCCATCCAGCAATTTGGTGTCATGTTGCAGCAGCAGGCAATTCTCAATGTCAGGCAGGCCATTCAGCTCGTTCAGCAGCCCATAGCTGATCATAGACGCCGCCGAAGGAGACGAAGGAGATGGTGGACCAAGCCCTGGTTAACCCAGGAGAGAAGGCTTCAGTTTGGACAGTATAGCACCATTCTTGCAGAGTTGAGGGAGGGGGACACCAGCTTCTTCAAGAACTATATGAGGATGACCCCGGAAATGTTCGACGAGCTTCTGCAACGCCTCGCGCCCAGACTTCAGAGGTCAGACACCAACTGGAGAAAAGCCCTAGATCCCGGATTGAAGCTGGCGGTAACACTCAGGCACCTTGCAGCAGGAGATTCCTACCCTTGCCTCTCCTATGATTTTAGGGTGGCTAGGACAACAATTTCCCTCTTTATCCCAGACGTCTGCGAGGCCATAGTACAAACATTCAGCGAAGAGGTCATCCCTATCCCCAATACACCTGAAGAATGAAGGCCAATAGCTGAAGAGTTTGAAAGGAGGTGGAATGTCCCTCATGCATGTGGAGCACTTGATGGCAAACACATTGCACTGAGGAAGCCCCGCAGATCCGGCTCTGAATACTACAACTATAAAGGATTTTTCTCAATTGTGCTCATGGCTCTTGTTGATGCAAACTACAGGTTTCTGTTGATAGACGTCGGAGGCCATGGGCACATGTCAGATGCACAGATATATAACAATTCCGAGCTCAATGAGATGCTAGAAGATGGAACCATTGGCTTCCCACCTCCAGAAACTCTACCAAATGATGACCGTGATACGCCGTAATTCATTCTTGGTGACGATGCTTTTGGGTTAAGGACCTATTTGATGAAGCCCTATGGGAGACGCGGCCTGGAAAGGGAGAAACTGATAACCAAATACCGGCTATCTAGAGGGAGAAGAGTGGTCGAAAATGCATTTGGCATCCTGGCGGCCAGATTCAGAGTGCTTCTCACGACCATGCAGCAAACACCGGAAGTTGCTGCAACCATAGTTGAATCTTGTGTGTGCTTGCACAATCTAATGAGGATGAGGTATCCCGGCCTAGAACAAGCTGAACTGGACCAAGAGGATGACCAGCACAACCTTGTTCCTGGAGCCTGGAGAAATGATGAGATGCTGACTGCAATCCAGCAAGTCAGGGGCCATAATCGTGACACAACCGACGCCAAGCAGCAGAGGGAGTACTTATCCAAGTACTTTAATAGTCCAGCAGGGTCTGTGCCTTGGCAAGACAGAATGGTAAACTAGCCGCAAGACAGTTTATAGTGAGATGACAGGACAAAAACAATATTCATATCTGAAATGACATTTGATTCTAGAGATTGATTTCATGTTGTATTTTGTTTTTGTGTGTAAGTTAACAGCTGAAACTGTTTTGTGCTACGTGATTTTAATAATAAAAACACAATCTGCCATTTACTTTGTTCATAGATTTTCAATATCAATTAACCCTTTACCTGATCTATACTTATTTAAACAACCTTGAGACAGCTTTGGAAAACATTGTGGAAAATGTGAAATTTCTCATATTGAGCAACTTCACCTTTTTCTCAATTTGTATTCTTATTAATCGGTATTTTAATTCTGAAATAAATAGATCCTTCAGAATTTTGGATTAATTGGGGAACTATTATATAAACCAAGGGCCAAAGAAACAAATAAAATTATACTCCCTGTACCTCAGTTTAATTGAAACAAATATATTGTTACATAAAAAACAAATTAAACAGCTTTCCATAAATGCAGTTACACCACCAATTACACACAGTCGTTCAAACATAAAAAAGTACAACAAACAAACAAAACTGCACTTCTTGTGGACTTCCTGTCCTCATGTTGTCATTCGTCTAAATGTCTTCCGAGCCCTCCTCACAGACAGGGAAACCAGCTGCCACCATACTAGCTGTGAGAATGTCCTCACGCAAGGATTGTCGGGGAGCTGACTGTTCCTGTGACTGCCTCTGGAGGTAACCTGGGTGTGTTTGGCGAATATAATCGCACCCCATGGAACCCCACACGCTGGCTGGAGGTGGGCTGCTGGTCCACTGTGAGGGATCAGGCTGCCACTATGGTTGCTGGTATGACCTGCTACTGTCTGCAACTGGAGCTTGGGGTTGGGGCGGAGCTTGAGTGTCACTGCGTGTATGGGCCTTTCGCTGGACATCTTGCAGAACAGTCCAAATGCGGTCTGATGCCTCCATGTACAGGTCCTCAGGCAGCTGTCTAAGAATGTTCGCACTCATCTCGGCAAAGTGTTGCCTCTGACGCTCCTGGGTGGTACTCTCTGGTCGGAGGTACCTTGCCAACTTGTCTCCTACCACCATCAGCTGCTGGCTACAACGAACAAGAGCCTGGATAACCTCATCAGGCGCTGTATCGACTACCTTGGCTCTCTTGGGGTCACGCACAAGTGGAGGTCGTGTGTATTGGGCAGGGTCTGAAGACGCAGAGATAGGAGGAGTAACATCTGGTCCCTCTAACGAGGCATCATCTGCAGAGACGTCCTCTTCGGCTTCTTGGGTGGGGGCAACTCGGTTAGTCTGGTCCTCGTCATCAAGGTCAGGAAGTTGGACGTGAAGTCTGGCTGCTCTTTTCTGCTTTATCTGTAAAACATTTAAGAAAATACTTTTAAGTGTTATGTACATTTAAAAAGAATGTTGGAAACTGAAAATGTGAAATAAAAAAATTTACACGTTAAAATAATGTTTAGAATATATAATGACGTGTAATGAAAAGAATTTGTTTCACTTACGCTGCGAACAGTTCGGGACTTCACTTCACCTATGTGCGGAAGGAGAAACTGGAAACGTTCCCACAGTCTCCTGGCCTTGTCGGTGACTCCTTCTACTTCAAAGCCACTCCCAGATGGAGTGACTTTCTTTTTCTTGATGTCACTCAGCTTGGACCTTGTGGACTGATACCACTGTTTGATATCCTTGGCATCACGGACTATGAGTTCGTTCAGCTCCTCCCACTTCCTCTCCCTGAATTGTGTATCCCTCCATTGGTCTCTGTGTTTGTTGTACAGGAAGTCATTGGCTAACAAGAACTCACGAATCTTGTCCTGATCTTCCTCGGAGATGATACTGAAAGTACACATTAAAGAAAGCATTTTAAAAAAATAATTACATAGGATGAGAAAACATGCATTTTCCGTCATATCTCCCCACGGGCTGGACATAATTTCTTAAATGGAATGATTCAGTAAACCATGAGCTAAAACATGAATGAAAAAATGGTAGGGGTTGACATATTTTTTAAAATTAATTACAATGAATCAGTTTTGATTTTCTTAAATTAATTTAAATATTACTGCAGTGCATGTATTGCTACTAACACTATGCGATTCCTGGGCTTCTTGGTCTTGGACTTGGGCTGGGTGTTCTGAGAGTCGTCTTTCTGGGTATCGCCTGCAAGGTTGTCACTGTTCTGTGTCTCTCCACCATCCGCACTGTCATGGCCATCAGAGGCATCATCATGAACAGAATCACAGGATTCTTTTCCAACCACTGTAGGTTCATTCCCACTTATCATAGGAGCGACGGTACGAGGTTCAAGGACCTCCCTTGAGCAGTTCTCTGGGGAATGCTGCTGCTTGGATCCGCCACTACCGCTTCCATCTGTAGTACCAACTGTACCCCTGGCACCGTGGCCACAAGCTCTTCCCCTGACGATGGAGCCTTTTGTGATCTGTGGGACCTCATCAGAGGCAGTCATGAAGGGCTTGCCTTTGTCGGATTTCTTACATGTCCTTTTTACAGGCATGATAATAAAACAACAAAACGTCTCACAGAATTGTCAGAGAATTTCAGTCTAATGTGACGTGGATTAAACTACTGCAGAAACTGGAGCAAAACTACTGGCGAAGACCTATATAATACCGAGCAGCACCCGACATCACCAATCGAACGCCGCCCTGTCTCCGACTAGCCACCGATTGACCAATCACGAAATCAGACTGGTCACCGATCAAAAGCATCCGGCAACCGATCAACAGCCGATGAGTACTTATGAATACCGATTGGCCACTTACAAATTTAAACCCACCGATGACACGATGGCTTCAATCGATTGATCACAGATTGAATCCCTATTAACCACCGATCAAAACCGACGAAATCCCACATTTTAATTCTCATCTTTTTTCTATCGGTGGTAAGTATTAGTTGATCGGTTGCTTATCGGTGGCCCATCGGTGATATCGGTTGTAGACAGGTTGTCAATCGGTTATTTGTAAAATATTTTCACCGATCGAGAATTTTAAACATGTTTAAAAATCCCAATCGGTAATTTTTCACCGATACAACTTATCTTTCCCCAATAGCAGTTGATAGGTGGAAAACAGGTGACCAATAGGTGATATCGGTGTTAAATACGTTGTCATCGGTTCACTCCATAATTTGGCTAAAAAAACTACCGATCAATCACCGATGGCTCTGTGTAACTGGGGTGTTATATATAATCACGTTGAACCCTTTGCTCTCGTGGTATTGCATCCAAACGCATTTTCCAATAGTTATCTAATATAATACAAAATAAGTTGTCACAAATAAAAATAATAAATATATGATGTCTTCCCGAAATTACCATGCATGAATACAACAGATGAGAACCAGGCCATAAGGTCAATGGCAAAATCTTTTTTTTTTGTAATAAACTATTTTATTTCATCATTTGGTACATGACATGTTATTACAATTCAGTACATTATAAACATAGATGAAATAATTTATGTTTATGGTTAAGAGAGTTTTAAAAGAAAGAAAAGGAGGTAGATGATAAAAGAGGAGGATAGATTTATACAAAAATCAGTAGAAAGAGATAAGAAGGAAGTTTTTACCAGCAGGTGATAAGGACAGTAATAAGATGAAAAAGGATAGAACAATAGATAATGCTTTCCCTTTTTATGTCTGTAAAGTGGTTTGTCACTTTCTTTAAGTTTGATATATGGAATAATAATTCGTATAATATATTAAAACATAGTGTACGTCAATGGTTTCGGAATTTTTACCATTTTTTATCGTGAATTTCTAGTTTATCTCGGCTCATAGCTATTTGTCGTTCGATTTCAATTTGTCTATATAAATAGTTTTTATATCTGCAAAACTTTGGCACTGTTTTTAAACATTTGTTTGTAAAAATAAAATATTTTGCGCTAATTATAATGAAATATTTTACGTTTACCATATCTCCTGTTTTTTCGATTCCGAATGAGATTGTTCTTAAGTCCAAAGGTAAGTTCAAGTGTATGCTTTTTAGATATAAGGAAAGTTCTGACCAGAAATGTTGTGTATATGCATGCATTCCCAGAAAAGGTGGTTTACTGATTCTATATTCATATTACAAAACTCACACAGAGAGTCGTATACGTGTGTGCAGATGTGCATATATTTGCTCTCGCTAAAAGTGTTGAAAAGTGGAGTAAAACTGTTTGGACTATATTAAAATTTATATGGATATATTCGTGAGTATAT
This sequence comes from Cyrtodaria siliqua, assembly GCA_037043455.1. NCBI lineage: Eukaryota > Metazoa > Mollusca > Bivalvia > Adapedonta > Hiatellidae > Cyrtodaria > Cyrtodaria siliqua. The sequence continues at coordinate 139,779 of JAWPHD010001927.1, read as the reverse complement.
TAGCTTCAACATCATATGCTTTTTATTTCAAAAATATCTTCGCAATTAAAGATACAGGTCGAAATTAGATAGACAATAAACAGAGTGAGCGAGATTTGGATTATATTTTGATTCACACTTATTCACACCTATTGTGAAAGATTAACCTTGTACCTTGCAGTTATCCTGAGGCGATATTCATGTTCAGTTTGTGTGATATATTGTATATTAATACACACTAACGTATAGTTACACAATAACATCGTCGATTTTACGATGGAGTCAGAATTGACAGAACTGACATATACAGAATTAACCCCGGTACTACTTGATGACAATACGGAGGTCAAGGTACCGGTCTGTCCTAGAACTGGTGGGACTATGTATGCAGTGAAGGTCGAACAAATCGACACCATGAACACTCAAGACAGTGAGATTGATCAATCTACACTATACCATGTGAGTAAGCTAACAGACTCACAGCTGCAGCAGCTCCTTCTAACATACCGAGGATTGCCGAGGACAATGTATAAGGATTTTATCCTCAAAGCTTATGCCTCATGCGAGGTTAAACTCGACGAAGTGAGAACTGATCTCTTCGAGTTAGCAAAACATAAATATGGTTCTACGTTTGCAAACTGTAATATAAAGAGGCGTATTCAGACCCGATCGGGTGAGACGATTGCTGAAAAACTGGCGTATGACATTCATACACTTCTGTCAGTTCTAGAAGGGGCCGAATTTAGCTGTCCATATGTAAAGGAGCTGCTTAGTACAGGACATAAGCAGCGCTCGAAGTCAGTTCCCGGAAGTTGTATGTCTACCCCTGCTAAAGGAATGATGCATTCTACCCAAGTTCTACAACCCATACCGGAAGTGCATTCGATCCAAGAATCTTTGTTGGACATAAAAGCGGATATGCTGAACTTAAAGCAGAAGTATGTTGCGAATGAAAGTGCGCGATCATCCCAAATAATTGTTCTAAAAGATACAGTGTTAAGCCTGAAGCGTGATGTACGGGATTTAGAACAAGCAGTGACATGCAACATTGACAAAGTGAAACTCTGCATGGAGCGTATTGAGTCAGAGAAATCTTCAGGTGTTGCTTCCCTGAAAAATGAACTCAAAGTGCTTAAAGAAAGCGTAAAGTCTTGTGAGGACAATCTTGATTCTGCAATGGCTATCCTAACCAAAGTAAGCAATCAAATGCCATTATATACCACAGTTGCTAAAAAAAAGAAAGAAGTATCTTCTAAAATAATCCAAACAAATGAAAGCTGTTTGCAGAATGAAGATCAACCTAGACAAGACAATCATATTGCAATTAGTCCGAGTATAACTCCTACTCACACACAAGTAAAGTCAAAGGATACTCCAGCTGGTTGTGGAAATAAAAATACTGAAAACCAGTCTGGGATGTCCTCTGATTCTTGCTCTCAGATACTACCTAATGCGCTGAGTACAAATGTAAAATTAACGGATACTCCAGCAGGTTATGCAACTAAAAATACTGTAAACCAGTCAAGGATATCCTCTGAGCCTTACTGTCAGACATTACCTCCTGTGCTGGGTACAAGTACGCCATCTAAGGAATCGCATGCTTGTAGTCGAGATATTAGTTTCTCGGAAATAATTTAATCGGTTGGCACCCCTTCTGCTCCCAAAATTACTCCAAACAAACATATTCCTGTTGTAAAATCCAACAGATTGTCAAACTATTATCAGTCGGCTGCCCGTTATAGTACTTCGGATGATGATGATAATAATGAGGATTTATCAGATTTTTCTGATTATATTAGGAAGCGGACTAAGCGGTTTTATTTGGGTGGGTTCAAGCCAACTATAACAGAAAGTAGAATTGCACAATATGTGAACAGAAGGGGACCAAATGTAACCAAGGTAACAATCTTTAGAAATAAGCTTAAACCAGTTGTAATTCGTCTGAATGTAGAAGATGATTGTGATGCAAGCTTGCTGGAAGATCGGTTCTTCTGGGCTAAAGGTGTTACATGCAGACCGTGGGTCTCGCGCTCGATGTATACTAAAAGGCACAGTGAAAATCGACATTGTCCATCTCGATACAGTGATTACCATAAGGGTCATGGCCCTGAACATGCTAGTTACTGGAACGAGACTGTACATCGATCTGACTGGTCGGATTATAATCCATATCTTTGCCTTGATGAGTAAGCAGTGTTCTACTCATAAAAAGTACCATTTATAACTAGTTAAAATGGCAATGCTAAGACTAATGTCATGGAATGTTACTGGTATTATGTCAAGATGTACATATCTCAGTGATACTTTAAACAAGTACTCAGTTGACATATGTGGAGTATCGGAGCACTGGCTTTATCAGAAAGATCTTCATTTTTTGAGCAAAATTGATAATATGTATGTATGTCATTCTGTATGTGATAACGATCTCAAACTTCCAAGTAATCGTAAAGTAGGAAAGGGGGGTGTAGCCATTTTGTGGAATATATAGTATACGAGTAGAATATCCACATTACCAATTGACGATGATAGGATTATCGGTATACAATTAGAAGTAAGTACCAACGTGTACGTGTTCATATTTCAAGTGTATTTACCAAGTAAAAACCACTGTAGTGCCATATTTAGGGAATATGTAGATAAACTTTCAGATTTGATACATGCTTATTCAGAAAGAGGCTTTGTAGTTTTCATGGGTGATCTAAATATACACCTCAATTCCTATAAATATAATAAGCGTCTTGACGATAGAGGGTATGTGTTTAATGAGTTTATGCTCGAAAACAGATTTACATCTATAAATACTTTGCCATTATGCAGTGGTGCAATTTCAAGTTTTGTATCTAAAAATGGTGAGAGCCTTATAGACCATATTTTACTACCAACAGATAAAATAGATTATGCTTCTGACTGTCAAATATTAGACGACGGTTCTTTAAGTTTCTCCAATCATCGTCCTATTTTATGTACTCTCTTATTTCCGAGTTATGAAAGAATCACCCCTAGCACTGAGAGTGGTCAGCGTATTAAATGGTCCAAAGTACCAGTGGACATTTTAAAAGAGTATGAAATATTCCTTGAAAATGACCCAATCCTTAAAAACGCTAAGGACTTGGCTTTGACTTCTAAATCAGACATAGATCAATTGTATGACTTATTGGTCACAAGGATTTTAAATGCATCCACTGTATGTTTGACAAAAGCTAAATTCAGGCGTCACTTAAAGCCTTATTGGAATAAACAACTGAATTGTTATCATAATAACATGAAAAATAAAAGAATGATATGGCTGAGTAATGGAAAACCGAGAAACGGTTTATCATACTTTAATTATAAAGAAGCAAAACGCGAGTTTAGATGTCAACATAGATATGCTGTTGATCAGTATATGGTTAAGCTAAATCTTGAAATAGACGAAGCTGCTGAGATTGACCAAGATTTATTTTGGAACTTAGTAAACGCTAGACGGAAAAAATCATGTACTGCCCCCGGTACTGAAATGAACTTTAATGAAATACTATCTAGAAATCCAATAGACATATTGTCGGGTTGGCGTAATTACTTTAGTGATTTGTACTCTGTCGATGACGATTCCAATTTCGATAGTGCATTTTTTCAACATGTAAATGAGACAGTACACTCAAAGAACGTAGAATTAAGTAATTATAATGTATGCGATTTAATACCAATCTCAGTAGCGGATATTAATTATTTTCTAAGGCTGGCGAAACGAAACAAAGCTTGTGGCGAGGACAAAATATACTATGAACATATTATTCATGCCGGTGTAATAGTTAAACAGCTGATAACAAACTTGCTCACGGCAATGTTGAAATTAGCGCACGCTCCCGAAAAGATGAAATGCGGTATAATCATAACACTATTTAAAGGTGGGAAAAAAGATCATAGGGATCCTAATAGCTACAGGGCGATAACTCTGTCATCTCCATTCATGAAATTATATGAAAGGGTGTTATTGTCCCGCTTAGCAAATGGAAACAAAATACTTATTAACCATCTTCAAGGGGGTTTTCAAAAAGACTTGGGATGCTTAATGACATCTTTTACATTTCGTGAAAGCATTTATTTTGCTAAGGAAAATAAAAGCAAATTGTATGTCGGATTAAATGACTCAAGACAGGCGTTTGATAGATTATGGCATAATGGCCTTTTCTTTAAACTGAATGAATTTAACATAGATCCTACAACTTACAAAGCCATAATTGATATATATAATAATGTAACAAGTCGTGTTCGATGTAATGGCAGTGTATCTGAAACGCTTCGTGTACGGCAGGGAACAAGACAGGGAGGAGTCAGTAGCCCTTTCCTCTATCGGGCATATATTAATGGCTTAATATCAGAAATTGAAGACTCGGGTCTTGGCTTTTGTCTTGTCAACATTAATTGTAGTTGTTTAACTGTTGCGGATGATATGGTTCTCGTGTCATTTTCAAAACTAGGCCTGGACAAAATGATGTCCATATGTAATGACTATGCAACTAAATGGAGATTTAAATATAATGCAAGTAAATGTTCCGTGATAGTGTTTAATGAGACAAAGTTTGAATTCGAAAACAAAAATAGAACATGGAAAATTGGTAATGAACCTGTCGTCGAAACTATAAATTATACACATCTAGGGGTTATTTGTAATAAATACATGGATATACAGGGCAGTATCAAAGAATCCTGCCGTAAATTAAGAGGTGCATTTTTAGGTTTGATAAATGCTGGTCTACATGAAGATGGTCTTCACCCTATAACATCAATGAAAATATATAAGTCCGTTGTAATTCCAAAAGCCCTGTATGGTTGCGAACTGTGGTATGACATGACAAAAAGTGATATGTTAATGTTGGAACGATCGCATCGATTCTGCATAAAATATATGCAATCAATTCCTACTCAGACGAGAACTGATATATGTCTTAGTTTGATAGGTGCTAAATCAATTGAGAGCGAAATTGACACTCGTAAGCTTCTATTTTTAGGACAATTATGCCGTTCAATATGTCCACATGTAGTAAGAGAGGTCTTTATTTATAGACTATTACATTTTATCGAAAATCCATCGCATCAGAGAGGATACATACCAGAAATCTATCGTATTTTAAGGAAGTATTCACTTCTCAATGTTTTAAATGAATTCAGAATTTCTGGTGTATTTCCTTCGAAATTTACTTGGAAGCGCATGATAAAAAACAGTGTGTGTACAATGGCAGAAACTGAGTGGTCATTCAGAGTAAATAATGATTGCTCTTTAAGAGACTTTTTGTGCATAAAACCAATGCTTAGTCATGCTTGTGAGTTATGGGAATTTTCTAAAGCGCAACCAAAATACACGACTAAATGCAAAAGTGCAATATGTCTATTATGTAAATTATTTAGTGACACTTATACCAAAAGTTGCCCCCGGTGTGAAAGACAAGTTTCATCTATCTCAGAACACTATATTTTTTATTGTGTTCGTACTGAACATATTTCAGTTAAATTGTGGCAGTCAATTTTTACCATTGTTGGTTCAAATGTATTTAACATATTCATAAACTTAAGTCCGCGGGAACAAATAATTGTCATGCTAAATGGTATGAGACCACTTAGCGATAAATGCAATTTGACTTGTTTAAAAGTTGTTATTAACGCTTTCCATTTAATATGGAGTGTTGGACAAGCGGTAAATTGAAAATAATGTATTAATAGCCATGTGTGTAATTAAAATGTAATGTCATTGACTATCCCTTATATTTCGCTTCCGTAAGGGAGAGTGATGTTATGATGTTTATTTTTCAAGAATGTATTTGCTAAACTGGTAAGATGAAGTAAACTATGTGTGATTCCATACCTGATCTTTTATTTCGTTTCATAAAGGCTGGGTATGGACTCGATTACTAGTTTATCTTTAAACATAACAATTTTTTAACACTTTGTAATCTTTTGTACATATTGAATATGAAAAATATTTATTATAAGGGTAAGCAGATATGTTCCATGAACATACGAGTACAGTCAGTTTAATTATATTAAAAGACTCCAACATGAATGTATATATATTAACTTATTCTTATACTTTACTCTATTTCAAAATTTCTCTCATTGTCTATTGTAGTAGTACTTCTGTGTTACTGCGTATTTGTCCCTAAATTACTGATTGTCATGTATATATTATTATTGAATTGTTTGAATGCTTATATGTTAACTTATATTGTATGCTCTCCAACTGGGAGGAAAATAAAGAATCAATCAATCAATTTAAAAGTTACTTTTTGGGTTGGATAATTATACACATGTCACAGCGGATATATTAGGAAGCAAACTACTGTACTGCATTATCCCAACCAACAATAATAATTAATATAATAAATAATACATGTTCTAAACATAGGTGAATCTAAAGGTGGAAATGTTCATTTATAATTTTCATAATGGTTTAAATAGTTTTTTGTAAAAGCGTAAATTTCACCGGTCACATATAGGATCCATAAGCGAGTCAATTCAAAAAAAATAAATAATGATAATGCCATGGAATATTGAGCATGTTTCAATTTCCATTTATGGATGAATGAATGGTGTTTTACGGCACGTCGACACATAAATAGGTCATATTGTGCGCAAAAACTGATGAATGATGAAGAAATGAAGGATTAATTAAAAATTAATGTAAATATATAAAGATAAAACTATTTACAAGTAAGGGATGAAATGGTAGTAACATAAATGATATACGTAAATCAACAAATGCCCGAAAACGGGTATATAAAGAAGTAAATTTATACAAGATCATATTATAATGATTTATATAGTCTGACTTCCTTCAGGAAATCTAAAACTAAACTAAAATCTATAGTATTAAATAACTCGGTCATAGTATTAACATTGTAGTACCTTTGACGCATAGGATCAAAGTCTACACATTCCAGCAATATGTGTTTGACCGTTAACGGTGCAAAGCAGGGTATACATTCTGGTAATTGCTCACCTTGTAATACATATTAATGAGTATAACGTGTATGCCCTATTCTGCTAGGATAACTTCCTCTCGACGAATGGGTCTACTAGAAGAACGCCATTCTCCGAGTAACGGTTTAATTGAATGGAGTTTATTGTTAACTGACAAATCCCATGCGGTTTGCCAAGAGTTACGAATATATGTGTTAATACAACTTTTAAAATCAGTATAAGGTAATTTGTTATTAGATATATGTAAATATAATGCTGCCTTAGCAGCACTATCAGCTCTATCATTACCACGTATTCCTACATGGCTTGGAAGCCAACAGAAAATAATAACATTATCAATTATAAGAGAATTGTACTTTTCTTAAAGTTGAAGCACAACTGGGTTATCATGTTTCATATTACCCAGTGCTTGAAGAGATGAAAGGGAATAAGAAAAGATTACAAAATGGTCATCATCAGATTCCTGAATATAATTTAAGTCAAGTTCAGTTGCCTTAAGCTCAGCTGAAAAGATAGAGGCCTTGTCAGGCAGGCGGCTCTTGATGCTGTGTTTGTGAACAGCAGCTGCTGCAGCTACCTTATCTCCATCTTTAGAACCATCTGTGTATATATGTTGAAAGTTACTATATTTCGATTTAATTTCATTAAATTTGCTTTGAAAGACAGTAGGGTCTGTACTGGATTTGTTACTATAACAAAGGTCGAAAATAATTGTTGGTGTTTCCAAAGTCCACGGTGGAATTTGTGGTACTTTGTACTTGGCAATTAAATTTAGGTCGATTTCAGTGTCTCTCTATTTTGGTTTAATACGAAGACCAAATGATCGAATGGCATTCGGTTTTCGATCAAAAAGAGGTTCATAACTTGGGTTAAAAACATTATCGAAAGTTGGGTTTGAAGGGTTAGACTTTAATTTAATGGCGTATTGAAGGGCTAATTTGTCCCGTCTTTGAGACAGTGACGGTTCATTAGCTTCAACATATAGACTTTCAGCTGGTGATGTACGAAAGGCACCTAAGGCGAGTCGTAATCCTTGATTATGTATAGGATCGAGCATCTGCAAGTACGACTTGCGAGTCGATCCATATACTATCGAGCCGTAGTCCAGCTTGGATCTGATAAGAGATCTGTAAAGTCGCCAGAGGACTTTACGATCCGCTCCCCAGTTAGTGTTTGCAACAACTTTAAGTAAATTAAGAGCTTTAAGGCACTTGGCCTTCAAGTATTTAAGGTGTGGTATAAACGTTAATTTACGGTCGAAAATAAGACCAAGGATTTTTGTCTCATCCACTACTGGTATTGGTGACCCATCCAGTGTTAGATGAGGGTCTTCATGATGTTTACGAAGTTGACAAAAATGCATACAATTAGTTCTAGATTTAGAAAATTTAAAACCATTTTCATCAGACCAGGTCTTAAGTTTATTGAGACATTGTTGAAGTTGTCTCTCAATAGTGTTCATGCTTTTTGCACGCTAACATATAACAAAGTCGTCAACATATAGAGAGCAATCCACACCAGGATTGATGCATTGAACTATATACTGTTAATTTTTATATTAAAAAAGGTGACAGAGAGTATGCTGCCCTGTGGCACACCCATCTCCTGTTCATGAATGTCAGAGAGGGTTGAACCCATTCGGACACGAAACTGTCTATCATCTAAACATTTCTCTATAAAATGGGTAATCGACCTCTAAGACCAAGGTCATGAAGATCATTCATAATACCGTACTTCCATGCAGTATCATAAGCTTTCTCCAAGTCAAAAAATACAACGACTAGATGTTCTTTCTTTACGAAATTTTCCCTAATAAATGATTCAAATCGAATGAGATTGTCTGTTGTGCCTCGTTGGCGCCGGAATCCACTTTGATACTTTGTTATCAGCTTGTTGGATTCCAGGTACCAAACGAGTCTCTCATTAATCATTCGTTCCATGGTTTTACTTATACAACTCGTTAAAGGAATAGGGCGATAATTTATTGGGTCCGTTTGATCCTTTCCAGGTTTGGGGACTGGATTTATGGATGAAATTCCCACTGATAAGTATATGCATATTTTCTTCCTGCAGTTTTCTACAGGATACGTTTCGAGATTTCATAAATAGTCGCCGAAGTCTGAGCTAAAAATAAACCAAACTGACATACTTTTACTTTCGTTCAGGGTTCTTATATATAATCACTTTGAACCCTTTGCTCTCGTGGTATTGCATCCAAACGCATTTTCCAATAGTTATCTAATATAATACAAAATAAGTTGTCACAAATAAAAATAATAAATATATGATGTCTTCCCGAAATTACCATGCATGAATACAACAGATGACAACCAGGCCATTAGGTCAATGGCAAAATCTTTTTTTTTTGTAATAAACTATTTTATTTCATCATTTGGTACATGACATGTTATTACAATTCAGTACATTATAAACATAGATGAACTAATTTATGTTTATGGTTAAGAGAGTTTTAAAAGAAAGAAAAGGAGGAAGATGATAAAAGAGGAGGATAGATTTATACAAAAATCAGTAGAAAGAGATAAGAAGGAAGTTTTTACCAGCAGGTGATAAGGACAGTAATAAGATGAAAAAGGATAGAACAATAGATAATGCTTTCCCTTTTTATGTCTGTAAAGTGGTTTGTCACTTTCTTTAAGTTTGATATATGGAATAATAATTCGTATAATATATTAAAACATAGTGTACGTCAATGGTCTCGGAATTTTTGCCATTTTTTATCGTGAATTTCTAGTTTATCTCGGTTCATAGCTATTTGTCGTTCGATTTCAATTTGTCTATATAAATAGTTTTTATATCTGCAAAACTTTGGCACTGTTTTTAAACATTTGTTTGTAAAAATAAAATATGTTGCGCTAATTATAATGAAATATTTTACGTTTACCATATCTCCTGTTTTTTCGATTCCGAATGAGATTGTTCTTAAGTCCAAAGGAAAGTTCAAGTGTATGCTTTTTAGATATAAGGAAAGTTCTGACCAGAAATGTTGTGTATATGCATGCATTCCCAGAAAAGGTGGTTTACTGATTCTATATTCATATTACAAAACTCACACAGATTTGAGTTGACCATCTTGAATTTGAGCAGAGATTTGTTTGTTGGAATTATTCTCATAACATACTTATATTGAAAGTTTCTTAGTTTTGTATTAATTGTTGCTTTTATTGCTATAATATATACATTTTCCCACTTAATGTTTTGGAATACATTTTCCCATTTTCGTTGTGGTTTATTATTTGTTGTATAAGCCTGTTTTACTTGATAGTCATATAGAAACTCGTTTGTTTGTTTCGAGACACGAAGTTTTTCAAGCATCGTCTCATTTCTATTTTCATTAATACATTCGTTTTTAAGTTGCATTTTCCATTCCTTTGGAATACATGTTATTATTGATGCATATTTTAAAAAGTCAGCTTCAGGAACATGATATAGTTCTCTAAAGTCCTTAAAGGTGTAAAAATATTTTTTTCTGTAATCAAAGATTTGTTCAATATATTTTATTCCTCTAGTGTACCATCTTTTAATAAATAATGTTTTGTAGCCGAATTTTATGTTTGAGTTATTCCAAATAATTTCTTTACTGATATTTGTATAATTATAACTTCCTTGTATATCCTTCCATGAAATAAGTACATCTCTTAGAAAATCATTTTCTGGGAACAATTTGATAATATCAGCTTTATCTGTATTACATTCGAATATAAACGTTCCTCCACATCTTTCAAGTTTATCCGTGTATATTTTTTTCCAAATTCCATTATTAGTGTTATCCATTATTCTTTTAACCCAACTGGCTTTTAATGAGTTTAAAAATGTATTCACATCGATCATTTTGATTCCTCCGTTTTTCATAATCTTGAATGACTGTACTTCTTTTAATTTTATCTGGTTTATTATCCCAAAGAAAGTTATACATAATAGCATTAATCATTTTGATTTTCTCTTTTGGCGGATTCGGTAAAACAGCTAGTGGATAGATGAGTTTTGGAAACGCAAAATATTAAAACAGTAATTTCACCAAGCATAGTTAGTTTTCTATGTTGCCAACTTTTCAAGCAGTTCTGAAATTCTTGTATTTTTGGGTCTAAGTTTGAACAGAATATGCATTTTCTATAGGTATGAAATGTCATTCCAAGAGTTTTGGCATGATCTGAACACCAATTAAATTTCTTTTTTGAACAGTATATAATACTGGAACGTTTAAGGGAACCCGCTCTTAAGACTGTGCATTTTCCAGCATTTAGTTTAAGCCCTGAAATATTGGTGAAGTTATCTAATAAATCTATCAAAGTTTCAAAAGATTTTATTGAACCATCTGTAAAAAACGTTGCATCATCGGCAAATAAGATATTTTTTATTTCTTGACCTGCTACTATAACTCCTTTAACATTTTCGTTCTGTGAAATTTCATAGGATAATAACTCAATGCAGATGATAAAAAGATATGGGGAGAGGGGACAACCTTGACGGACACCTCTTTCTATAGAGAAGAAATCAGAAAGAAATCCATTATTTATAACACAACTTGTCGCATCCAAATTGAATAACTGGACCCAGTTCGTAAGTGTGTCTCCAAAATTGAAGTGTTTTAAACATTTACAAATAAAATTCTGATTTATGCTGTCAAACGCCTTTTCAAAATCCGAGAAAAATAGTAGCGCCGGATTGTCAAGATTTTCCACGTTATCTAATACTTCAAATAAAACTCTGATATTTTCACCGATATATCTGCCTTTTAAAAATCCCGTTTGTGAGTTGCTAATAATAGATGGTAATACAAGTTTTAATCTATTTGCAATTGCCTTTGTTGCTATTTTATAATCAACGTTTAAAAGGCTTATAGGGCGCCAGTTTTCTAATAGCGAAATATCTTTTCCTGCTTTTGGAAGTAGGGTTATGACGCTTTGTTTTTGCAGTTCCGTCATATTTTTGTTTTGAAAAGAATAATTCAGAGAGTTCACCAAATATTGTTTTATATCATTACAGAAAATTTTATAAAATTCGGTTGTTATTCCATCTGATCCTGGACTTTTTTGATTGTTCATTTGTCGTAATAACAAAGTACATTCATATTCCGTCAGTAGACCATTGCATTTATTTTTATCAATTTCGCTTAGTTTATTCATAGAGTTGTTGAAGAAATTATAGCATGAACTTTTGCCATCTTGTTTTTTATAGAGGTTACAATAAAAGTTTTTTTGTAAGTTTAAAATTTCTGTTTGGTTAGTTATATGTTTTCCATCTACCACAACTTACTATCTGCCCTCTTTTTCTCGAGGCTTGAGAAATAATTTGTATTTTTTTCAATGTGTTCTATTATTTTAGCTTTAGATCTTATTATAATACCGTTTATTTTTGTATCAATGATATCATTTAGTTCTTGTTTTTTAATATCTAACTCATTTTTTGCTTGTTCCATACCGTCTATATCGAGTATATTTTGTAGTCGCTATTCTAAATATTCTATGTCGGAAGTTAATCTATTTTCTTTATCTCTTTCTAGTTTCTTTTTTGTAGATGCAAATTTTATTGTTTCATTCCTTATAGTACCTTTTAATATTTCCTATAAGGTATTTGGATTTGCAGATTTATTTAATTCTGCTATATCAGCTATACTTGTTCTTATATTATTTTGATATTCTGTGTTCAAAATCAGACTATTATTTAGTTTGAAATATCCTGGACCCTTTTGTACTTTTATAAAATTGAAACTTATACTTACAATGGAATGATCTGATTTGTATCCTGCTTTTATATTACTAGAGTTTGCATAATTAACTAAATTATCGGATATCAAAAAGTAATCTAGTCTACTAAATATAGGTGGTTTATTATTTGAATGCAAGTATATTGTAGTTTATTGGGGTTGTAAAGTCTCCAAATATCTACAAGGTTATTAATTTCTAAAATAGATTTAAGTTTGTCTCGACATTTTATATGAGTGTCTTGTCTCCCATTCTTTTTGTCTATATGTATATTCAAAACTGTATTAAAGTCTCCTCCAATAATAAAATTATTTTCTTCATTTTGCATTATATATTCTTCTAATGTATTAAACAAACCGACATCATCATTATTGGGACCGTAAATATTTATAAGTGTTAGTTCTTCTTCATCGATAGTTAAATCAATAGACTGTAGTCTACCGCTTATTATATCATTGTATTTAGTGATGCTACATTTCAGATTCGGGTTAAACAAAATGCAGACGCCTTCGCTATTTGAATGTTTGCTGCTTAAATATGCATCCCCTACCCATTCCATACTCCAAATATTTTTCTGTTCGCTTGTAAGTTGCGTTTCTTGCAATAAACATATGCTAAATGATTGTGTTTTAAGCCAGCTAAATATTTGATCTCGTGTTTGCTTGCTTCCTAGACCTCGAACATTAAATGAGCATATATTTGTCGCCATTGATATAATTATGCGAATACATGTAACGCAATATAAAGGGAAAGCAGAATACTAGAGTGTTGTTAGTAAGTAAGGGGTATTTCTCAAAATCTAGAGTCATATGTTAGGTTTTTTCCAGGGGATGTCAAGAACATTAATTTTATAAATAAAAGCTATTGCATTAATAATCAACATAGTGATAAAATACATTCCACATAGTTACACAAAACTCTTCATGCGTTTTTATCAGTCAGCCGTGTTATGAAAAAAAAAACATACAATATATATATATGGTGTTGTTTTTTTAAGTCATAGTTTTTTAACTATACTGATAAAAATATATTGATACAATATACATTCCATATAGTTACAAAAACTCTGGATGTATTTTAATAAACAAACCTTGTTATGAAATATACAATATATATCAACCAACATAGTGACCAAAATATGCATTCCACCTAGTTACAAATACTCTGAATGCTTTATATTCAACCAACCTTGTAATGAAATAATCAACATATATCTATAAAACAATTCAACTGGTGTTTTTTTTTGTAGTTACCCGTTAATTAAACCATACTGTCATGCACCAAATAGTATACGATATATATATATGGTGTATTTTGAATTCACCGTTTTTTTAACCATACTGTTAAAAAATATAGTGATACAATATACATTCCATATAGTTACAAAAACTCTGGATGTATTTTAAGCAACCAAGCTTGTTATAAAATATACAATATATATATCAATCAACATAGTGATAAAACATGCATTCCACCTAGTTACAAATACTCTGAATGCGTTATAATCAACCAACCTTGTTATGAAATAATCAACATATATCTAAACAATTCAACTGGTGTTTTGTTGTTGTTTTTTATATGTTTGTAACTATTTTATATTTAGCACATGTATACAGCACCAAGTTTATGCGTCGCTTCTATTTTAAAATGCAAAACAATAGATATTAAAACATTATAATATTTCATATATGTATTCTATTTTAATAACGGTTAAAGTTTGTAATTTGTTTGAGCAATATTTTATATACATATATAGATCTATATATTGAACGATGTCGCCTCTGCAAGCTATTCAATTGAACTCTTAAAAAAAACGTGCAATTGCACGCTTTCCACATGATTGCCACAAGGCAGTATACCTAGTATAGTTATCGGCAAAGTTTACGCTCGCTTCTATATAATATGAATATCTATATGCCCCTAAAAGAGTAAATATACCTGCACAAAATGAACTGAAAATAATGTTTTTTATGCCCCAGCAACATATCTTATTTGCTTATATTGGGACAGAAATCTCCAAAGTAGATGATAGCAAATACCAACCACGAACCTGTTAATACATACATTATCAAATATACTCACACAGGCGCACAATTACGCCTTCACTAAATCACATAAATCACATCTTCATATATACGCACGTATGCATGCATGTAAATAAGCATACTGATAAAAATACACATACTCATATAAATACACATATATACATATCCATATACATATTCCCACATATAAATACCAGTACATACACATATACGCACATATATATACACGTACACTTTTACAAATATGAATACATATGCATGAATATGCACGTGCACATACATACACATACATAAATACACCCACATACACATACATACATGCATACGAATATACATACATCTATATCCCACATATACCTACTCCAATAGTTCGTGTTTTTGATATTCGACAGTTTTTATACTCCCATATTTCGTATTTTTGATATTCGAGAGTTTTTACACATATACGGTCGCCAGTCTGATTAGCTTGCCCCTCCTGGCCAGTCCATGTCTACCCATTTCTGGTAGTTGCAAAATTGTACCTCATACATATTTCCACTTTTGTTCTTATAATAGAGGTGTCCAAATTTCGTCCAAGCATACTCTATTTCTTCAGGAGCTTTCTCCCGTAGACACGTCAGCACATGAGAGTTAATGTATATGAGGTGTTCATTGACAAAGATCCCCGTCCCTTTAAGTGATTTTTTCATCCTCATTAACTAGTCCCGTTTCATTCGTGACACGCAATGATATGCCAGGTTTTACTCCCAGCCTTTTTGCCCAATCCATGTGATATATATATATCTGAAACTTTTAGGTTTAGGTATTTTATGCCTTTGTTTAAATTCTCTACCACGATATTCGCTGTTTGCTCTGCAGTTTCTTCTCCAACTTCCGGTATACCATTTACTCTCAAACTGTTTCGTCGTCCATACTGTTCTAATACATTTAGTTTTTCGTTTGCTGTATCATTTTGTTTCATAATTTGCTTTTCCAACTCTCTGTTTTCTCCCTTCTGAGTTTCAATTACCATTTCTAAATATTTAACCTTTTTGTTTAACTTTTCATTTTCCTCGTCTTTTTCAAACAATTTTCCTTCCAATATGTCTAGTCATTTATCTACCGATTTTAAAAGCTCATCTTTCATTTGTTCAAAGACTTCTTTAATAGTTTTCGTCAGGTTACCATCATCTTTTGTGAGAACGTTTTCTAATTTCTTAGTAATGCCTGCCAGTTGTTTACTTATTTCAGAAGCATCTATCTCCTTTGATTTTACCGATGTCTTTTCTTCACTTTTGGATTTTATGTTTTCATCACTCATATCTTTAGATTTTTTCTTCATCGTCCGTGAGACCCACGCTTGAATTTTAGTTGTTCATGTTTACTTTTTTTGAAATTTCCAGTTTAAACTACCTTATACACAGTGAAAATTTATAGAGATAGTTACCTCTATATATATCCTTTAAATATCCATTTTTCAAGAATCACTCACTTCCATCTGTATATTTATTTTTGTAAATTTTGCTTTAGTGTTATTTGTTTATTCTTTTTATACCTGCTGGCAAAATCTACGTCATCACGCAAAGTGCACGCGGAAACTACCGAATTAAAATCATCTTTTTCTGCTCTAACTAATATTTTTTGTGGTTGGCAGCTATTCCTAAGTTTTTTTATTAGTATATCAGATATTTATATAAATGGGGTATATTAACTTGGCTGGGGATCTTTAAGATTGAATCCTTACTCACCAAATTCATTTCTTTATTTTTATGAACCAGAGCCGTTTTTCCACTGGTCTTTCAATTTTTTCTTTGTCTACATATGCTGTGCTAGTTCAGTATAATTCTGGATACATCATGAGGTGTTTCTAATTATGTTTTCATGTAGTTTTACAATAATATATAAATGAATCGTTTCCTAATTTCTCCGATTGTGGACTATTGTTAGAGATTTTCTTTTGATGTACTTTTACTTACACTGTCTTGTTAATTTGAGAGATGAAGACATGCTAATAGCGAGGTTGTGTACACAGAAAATCGATATAAGCTAACCAGTAGATCTTAATGCCTACTGACCGCTCCAAGTCGGTAACCATGTCTTCACCTCTCCTTGTGCTTTATTATTGTATTGTCCTTTTCATTGTATATTTAATTTGCTATTTGTTTGTGATGCAGTGCGGACCCACGCTGCTGTTGCCTTTGGGCCCTGTGATTTCTATAGGACCAGATCTCTCAGGATTGTATCGTAACATTTTGCATTGATGATTTTTACTTTTTCCAGTATTTCTTTTGTAGCGGTTTCTGTTCTCGTTTTTCTTCTGAATTTATTGTTACGCTATTTACTTGCAAACAGTTGGATGGTCAAAGTTACTTGTTTTTTTTTCTCGATTTATTCCATTCAACGTTGCCTTTCTTAGCTCCTGTAATACAACATCTATTTCAGTATTCCATTTCTTATTGTGTGGACACATGTTGTAGCTGCTTCTTTAAGAAGATGGCATTCTTATATTTCAGTTCCATTCAAACGTGTATCCACCACCCGCGCATGTGTCTTTAGTTATCTGTCCTGAATATTATGCCCACCTTACCCTGTTTTC
>JAWPHD010001927.1:102500-115000 GCA_037043455.1 Cyrtodaria siliqua | reverse complement strand
TACTGTGTTACACTTTATTTGAATTTTGCAAAGTATGAGCCACTAAAAGGCTCATCATATATTCTTTTGCCTAAAGTAATATCAAACAAGAAAGCAGTCATAAATGTGAAAAACTATGATGATAAATGTTTACTTCATGCTATAAATGCAGCTCTGCATCCAGCCGCAAAGAATTCTGACAGAGTATCAAGTTATCCTAGCATAGACTTTTTGAAAACGGAGGGGGTTGATTTTCCAACTCCAGTCCCGCAGATAACCAAAGTAGAAAATCAAAACGATCTTGCTATCAATGTTTATGGATTTACTGCATCAAAAAAACATAATAATGTATCTATTTTTCCATATAGAATATCAGAGCAGCCGAAGCACATAGAAAGAATTAATTTGCTGTTAGTATCTGAAGATGTTGAAGTTGAAGAAGAGAACGAAGATGATCCCAACAACGAAGAAGGAATTATAGATGATAATTACAACCCTGATGATTTTGTTAATATTACTCAACAAAAACCAAAAGAAACAAAATATCATTACTGCATCATTAAAAATTTAAACAAGCTACTTTACAGCCAAAACAAACATCATGGTAAAACTTATTTCTGTGATCGTTGTCTTCATGGTTACTCTGGAGCAAATCTACTTACCAAGCACAAAGAAGACTGCGACGGTATTAATAAAAACTCTTGCCGAATTGAAATGCCAAAAAAAGGTGCAATCACCCAATTCAAAAATTATCAAAATCAGATGCCTGTACCTTATGTGATATATGCTGATTTTGAGAGTTTCATAAAAGCATTTTTAATGAAATTTGGAAAGAAATCTAAAATCACAAGTGTGCACGAAGCTTGTGGATTTGGATATCAAGTTGTCAGATATGATGGAAAAGCTGAAGAACCTGTTATTTACAGAGGTGAAGATACTGTTGAAAAGTTTTTAAATCACTTAGAATGTGAGAAGAGCAACATTAATAAAATATTTGCTCACCCGAAACCCTTAATTATGACACAACAAAATGAGGAAGATTATGAAAAAGCAACACACTGCTGGATATGTGAAAATATAATAGATAATGATAAGAACTGCAAAGTAAGAGACCACTGTCATTTTACAGGAGAATACAGAGGTGCAGCACATAAAAACTGCAACCTAAAGCTGAAAATAAAACCAAACAAAACACCTATACCTGTTATATTTCACAACCTTAAAGGATATGATAGCCATTTGATTATGCAGAAAATACATACAATGACTGGTAATATTACTTGCATTCCAAACAATGCTGAAAAGTATATATCATTTAGCGCTGGCCAACTTAGATTCTTAGATAGTTTTCAATTCATGGGTAAGTCTCTTGCAAGTTTGGTTGACGCAACAGATAAATCTGATTTCAAAATTACCAAAGATCAGTTTGAAAAAACAGAGTTACTTTTACGAAAAGGTGTTTATCCGTACGAATATATTGACAACATGGAAAAATTCAAAGAAACACAATTACCACCCATAGAAAAATTTTACAGTAGTTTATCAGACGAAAGCATAACCAAAAAAGATTATGATCATGCCCAAAAAGTATGGAAAGAGTTTAACTGCAAAACCATTGGTGACTATCATGATTTATATCTAAAAACTGATGTAACTTTACTAGCAGATGTGTTTCAAACTTTTAGAAAAACATGTATGAGTGCATACAAACTTGATCCTTTGCATTATTATACAGCACCAGGATTATCTTGGGATGCATTACTAAAACATTCAGAAATAGAATTAGAACTTTTGACAGATATTGATATGCATTTATTCATAGAAAAAGGAATGCGAGGTGGAATTAGTATGGTGTCAAAACGATATGCTAAAGCAAACAACCCATTTGTCAAAGGTTATAATTCCAAACAAGCAACAAATTTTTTAATGTATTATGATGCAAATAATTTATATGGATGGGCAATGAGTCAGCCACTTCCATTTTCCGGATTTGTCTGGAAAAAGAAAAACAAAAGTGGTCATTTTTCCAAACCAAAACCTGGTAAAGGACAGATGCTAGAAGTTGATTTAGAATATCCAAAAGAGATTCATGATTTACATAATGACTATCCACTTGCACCAGAAAAATTAACAGTGAAAAAAGAATTACTATCAAAATACCAAACAGACTTATTAGGAAGCAACAGTATAAACACAGAACAACTAGTTCCAAATTTACAAGATAAGAAAAAATATGTAATACATTACAAAAATTTACAACTATACTTATCTTTAGGCATGAAACTAAAAAATGTATACAGAGTATTAGAATTTAATGAAAAGCCATGGATGAAATCATACATAAATCTAAACACAGAACTCAGAAAAAAAGCTAAATCAGCATTTGAAAAAGACTTTTACAAACTTATGAATAACTCTGTATTTGGAAAAACAATGGAAAATCTTCGTAAGCGAACTGACATAAAACTAGTCAGAACTGATGGATCTGAAAATGAAAAAATAAGAAAAATAATAGCTAAACCAAACTTTAACCGACGCATAAAATTTTCAGATGAGTTATCAGCAGTACATGTAAACAAAACAAAATTAACATTAAACAAACCAATTTATGTTGGGATGTCAGTATTGGATTTATCAAAGTATATGATGTATGATTGGTATTATAATACTTTGAAAAAAAGGTATGGAGATAACTGTACTTTATTATACACAGATACTGACAGCTTGCTTGTAGACATCAGAACAGATGATGCATACAAAGACATGGCTGAAATGAAAGATGAGTATGACTTGAGTGATTATCCTCAAAATCACCCAATGCATGATGATACAAACAAAAAAGTATTGGGTAAAATGAAAGACGAATGTGCTGGTGTTGCTATAGCTGAGTATGTTGGATTAAGACCCAAGCTATATTCTATTTTGAGAGCGGATGAACAACTTATTAAAAAAGCAAAGGGTGTAAAAACTTATGTAGTCAAAAAACATATAAATTTTGAAAACTACAAAGATGCACTATTTAACAAGAAAAAATACACCCATGAAATGAATATGTTGCGATCAATAAAACATCAAATATATGGCATAACAGTAAACAAAGTTACATTATCACCATTTTACTCAAAAAGATACATCCAAGAAGATGGAATTACAACTGATGCTCATGGTTTCTTTAAAAACTTATGAATTTGTGTATCAGCAGGAACAATAAGTAGTTCTTCTTTGACAAATCCTCTTTGTGGCGCTGGTGCTTTCAAATAATAAACTCTTATACCTTGCGTCACCATATAACTTTTAATCTTGTGAATATTTACACTCCACATTGGATCAGTTGCTCTGCGTCTTCCACCTTCTTGTTCCCCGGGTTGATATAAATATCTTACACTTGCATTCATACAGATAGGATCATCTTTTAATATTTTTGTTTCAACAGGAGGAGGCTTTTTTGTCTCCGAATTTATTGCTTTAACAACTTCTGGTAATCTCTTTACCCATTCCCTATTACGTTTTTGCGAATCTATTTCCTTAGCATACTGATAACCAAACAATCTTTCAGCTAATGTTCTGTTAAATCTTTCCACTAAAGCTTGGTCTCTGTGTATTTCTGTTCTGCCTCGTCTGATATTTACTTTGTGTTTGGTCATTAATTGCGATACTGCACCCATGAATTCTCTGCCTGGATCCACTTGTAATAACTTTGGATATTTCAAATGCCGACTGTATATTTTTTCAAATGCTTTGGCAACTTCTTTACTATCCTTGGAAGTCAGCGGCTCTGCTTCTTTGTATCTACTTGCAATATCAACAACAGTCAATGCATATTTATATGTTTTGCGTCTAAAAGTATCATGCGGCAGAAATAACAAATCAGCTTGATGCACTCCATTCTTAGCAGAAACATCAAACCTGGGTCTAACTATTTTCTTTGGCGCAGGTAAATAAATCTGCCACACAGCTTGTTTCTTTAAAAATTCTAATGCCTTTTTTTCACTGACACCAGCCTCTTTTGCTAATTTTTTAACTGCTGTGTAACCTCTCCAAAATCCTTTTGGGCTGTAATAAATCTTTTCCATTTTTTTCTACTAAAGATTAAACTTTATATAACTATAAAGAAAAAATGGAAATCACAACTGCACAATTTGATGAACTGCTTGAAGAGCAAAATCAAAATAGCACAAAGAAATGGACAGATTTGGAACTAAATAAAATATACACTATTACAGATACGAAAATAGTAGATACTGAATATGGTCCATCCATGGTATTGACATTATTAGACAACGGTGAAGTATGGGCGCCTGGTCATCTCAAAGATAAATTAGAGAAGAGTGCTAAACCACCATATTATATGCGACCACTTGGATTGAAGCCATGTAAGAACAACAAAAAAAATAGGTATCATGCATATGACTTAGTCTTTTCAAAGTAAAAAAAAAGTCTAAAGTAATTATAGTTTTAAACTATTTTTTTTTATGAAATCAATTTATACGCCACAAATCCAGTTGCAGCCATGCCCACCACAATAAACGTAATTTCTCTATTCTGTTGATCCGGAGATGGTGTATAAAAATCACTCAACTTGGGCTCCGGTTCCAAAAGCAAATGTTTGCCAGTTGTATAATAATACTGTTTCATAGCTTGGTCTACATCATCAAAAGTCTGCTCTGCATGATGTTCTTTTTGCAATTGTTTATTAATAAAATCTAATCTCTCTGTTCTTTTTTTATTCCACTCTACTTGTGCTGCGTTTAATTGTTCCACTGCTTTGTCATGTCTTTGTCTTTCCTCATCTGAATGACTTCCCATTTTTGAAAAGAAATAATTTGAACCAGTAAACGCTAATGCATTTGTTAATGCGCCACCTATCATCATTGCTACTGCACTTGCCATTTTTTTATATATATATATTTTTTAAAATTATTTCATAATATCCGCAGGAATAATACCTTGCTTAATCAACATATCCCTCGTAGCCATTGCTAACATTATATCCACAGACAGCATCCCAAAATCTGTCATATTAAAATCTACTTTAAGGGCTGGTCTTTTTAGTAGTTTTCTGCCAATCTCAGAATATCCAACAGTTAGAAGTGTTTCCACTCCTGCATGATACATTATATTTACAATTTGTTTTCCGTCAATACTTGCTGCCATTTTTTTTATATGATTATTTTTTTAATTAAATTATTAAATTAAATTATTAAAAATCAAACGGGTCTTTTGGTGTAACATGAACAGGTTGCACAGCTACAGGTTGCGTAGCAGATTTCTTGTTATAAATATACAAACCCAACCCAGCAATGCCTAATAAAACCAGGCACGGTGGAATATAATTTTTGTATACGTTTATTTTGATTTTTTCTGGTTCTTTTTCATCTGTTGTTATTTTTGTTATTTGATTTGCAGCATCTTGATTTGCAGCATTTTGATTTGTAACATCTTGATTTGCATCCTGAAGCAAACGCTTTGCCTTTTTTGCCGCTGCTCCTTTTTTTCCAGCTTCTACTCGTTTTGGATTTTTTACTTTTTGTTGTTCAACCTCAACAGGTATAACTTCACTCTCTTGATTCTCCATTTATATTATCTGTATTTTTATTTTTATTAAAATCAATATGTCTAACAGTTGTCAGTATTGCTGTAAATGGTGCTAAGCACATTCCATATCTGTAATACAACTCACAACAAGCGCTTGTCAAAGCATGATTAATAAATGGGTCTTCTTCCAAATCTTCTATCAGCTTTGGTGGATCGGTTACATTAAAATATTTTGATACTCCAATCACATACAAGTTAATAAAAGAATTGCCTAAAGTTTTAGTCATGCTTGCCCCAAGCCTTGCTTCATATCTGCAGTAAAGTTTGTTAATTTCATCCGGGGGCATGCCATCTATATTCGTGAGTTGTATGTCTTTACCCAAATATTGACGACTACCACCGCCAGCTACTATGGCTGATAATCTTTCTTTTTTTGTTTCTTGTTGCTTTGATTCATCTGGTTCCGTCTGTTCCGGTATGTTTTGTAATAGTTCTTCCGCATTCATTTTTATATTAATAATTTTATTTTTTATCTTGAAATAAACATAAAACATAAAACAACCAGCTGCGATATTCATGCAACTAGTAATTGTTAGTATTGTTAATAGTATTGTTAATAGCATTGTTATTAATATTGCTATTTTTTTATTAGCATTGTTAATTTGCTGCAAGCATTGCTATTAACATTGCTACTTTACTATGAGCAATGCTATAAGCATTGCTACTTTGCTGTTAGTATTACTATTAGCAACAAAGCAATGCTGTTAGAAAAAAAGAATTGCTGGTAGAAATTATTCAACCCAATAACCAGTTGGTTGGTCAGTTCTCAATATCAACTTCGAATATTTAGTCTTAGCTAAAGCTTTTTTTATTCTGGTTCTCTCCTCCAACGTCGGAATAACATCATTTTCTCTCAAACAATTTTCATAACTATCTCTGTCCTTGGTGTAAAACATACACAACCATTTTACTTGATCCCTCAAATCTTTCAATACAGAATTATATCTCTGTGAAATAACCCATACTGATTGTTTAGCGTGACGACCAGAGAATGCCAACTCTGACAACATATCTTTTTTTTTTGTTAATTCTTTTGTGGCTGAGCAATCGTCAATAATGTATAATGTGGGCTGGCCAGCATATTGTTTGAAAAAGAAACGCAACAGTTCTTGTAACATTTCTTTACCGTTGCTCACGGGATTGACAATTATTATTTTTTTATCTTTTGGGTTTTTCACATCTCCTATCCAGGATCTATTTTTATAAGCCTCGTTCCACTCTATGGTTGGACACAATATAATTATATGTTTAAAAACTCCAACATACTCTTGTTCAAGTATGTCAAGAACAAACTCTGTTTTACCACAGCCTGTCTGACCACAAATAATGGCACTGTGTGAATATTTAGGATATTTTTCTTGCAAACTAGTATCCTGCTTCTTTGAATCTTCCATCTTCGAAATTGATTTGCGCATCTTGTATTATATATAGATAAATATTTAAAGTTTGATCTGCATCTGCTTTTTTATTTATTAATATCGTTATGCCTTCACTGCCGTTTTCTATTCTTCTTCCACTACCGTGTAATAAATTGTCCTCACATGTTCTAAGGTCAAGCCACAAAGCATATGATTTTGTCAAATAAGTCTCAAGAGAAACACTGGTAAAGTTTAAGTCCCTCGCTACTATTTCTGTCTCTTTGTTTCTTTTTGATGTTAAAGCAAAATATTTGTTGATTTCATCCCAATGTTGATATGCCTTCATGCCCTGACTATACAACTGATTTGGTACTCCCTCTATTGTCATTTCAACCTTTTCAATCTTTGGGTTGTAATAGGTTTCTGGGTCTGTTCTTTCTGGGTCTTCAAACAGCATTAAAATACCTTTCATGCTTCGTGCTGGTACATTAATGTTGATGTTCCAAAGAGTATCAGATTTGTTTGCTATTATTTTTCTATGTCGCAAGATACGATCATACATAAATGACATCTTGCCATTGATTTGCTGTCTTATTTGTCTGGCTAATTCAACATCACTAACCGTATCAAATTCCAAGCAGATATTTTTTATTACATAAGATGCATCAGCATCACTGCTTTTGATAACTTTGTTATAATCGTTAAACGTTAATTCATATTCTAACCTATCACCAAGCCCCGCTTGATAAAATGGCATATGACTTTCTAACATTTCAAAGTCCAGTGGAATACAAAATCTATTTCCATAAGCTGCTGCTATAGCTTCATCTTTAGTGTCTGAGGAAGCATCTCCCGCGCTAACTCTATGTTTTAACATGTTTGGTTTACCAATACCTTGGTAAGCTATGTTTAATCTTTCAGTAGGGCTTTTCCATAAATCTACATAACAATGATATATATCACTGTCATCTATTGACATGACTTCGTTGCCACTTATTCTTATTGTCATTTTTTTCACAATTGTTCTACCCAGATTTTGAAATAGAGTAGCGTTGGCGTCTGTTCTGCTTTTAAGTTCTATTTCAAAGGCAAGACGAGCAGTACTTGGAACTATCACATCATTAGTACTTAGGTTGGGAAATCTTACAAGCAGTTGCTGGTTTTGGTCTATTGTTGAGGGATTATAAGTTATTACTACACTTGTGCGGATGCCTTTGGCACCATGAGGTTCTCTTAGTTTTCTATGAGGGCTGAGTTTGTTTCCGTAAGCCGACATTGTTTTTATTTTTTAAATATATTTTTTAAAATTAAATAAAATAAACAATGGCTGAAGGAGGATTTGAAAATCCTGCGTTCGATATTGATGATATGACTGAAGAAGACTGGGATAGAGCGGATAGAGCACTTGAAGACGAATTTATACAACCTGACTCAGAATTCCAGAGACAAATTGTAAATGAAAATAACTATATTGATCAGCTTGAAGGAGAAGATAAAACGAATGAACAGCTTACACAAAAAAAGTGGTTAGTAGATCAATTTTTTACTGAAGTTAATGCTGAAATCAGCGAAATTGATTATAAAAATGATTTTAGAGTGGCTGAGGACGAAATTGGTAGAACAATGTTATATACAGTTGGGATGGATGATGTTCCACTTACTTATTATAAGGGAAATAACCCAAACGAATCAATCAAGTTTTATAAGCTGGACACTTTAGTTGAAAAACATGGTGTTGACTTCGTAAAAAATAATTTAAACATTTATGATTATTTAGTTCCACGTGAAAGAAAGGCTCAGGGTAGGGCAGAATTAGCATCCTTGGCAAAAACAAGAGATACCATCACAAAAGAAGGAGAAAATATACCAATGCAAACTTTTTCAACAACTGAAGATGTACAAAATACAGTAGATGCTGTAAATACAATTGAGAGTGATTTGAGTAATACAATAGATGAAACTCATCCTAAAACTGCTGTTCAACCAGAAAGTCTAACACTGCGAGAGATACGAGGTTTAGATAAGGTATTGCAAAGCTTTCGTGGAGAACTTACTAATAATCTCTCAAAGCTCACTGAGCTTGATAAAGACATAACAAAAGAAAAACAAAAATTAGAACAAGTTAGCACCCCCGGGCAGGAGGATGAGTTTCAACAAGAGCGCATACGTGACAGAATAAAAAATTTAGAAGATGAAAGAAGTGCGCGACTTGAAGTGGCGAGTGAAAACAAAGAAGCATTACGCAGTCAAATAAACAGGATAAAAGAAACTATAAATAAGGTGTTAAAAAAAGACACAACATTGGGTGAGAGAATCAAAACCTTGTTTAGGGAGCAAGGTATTACTATTGTTAGTATTTTGACTGCCTTTGGTATGATAATTGGGGTATTAGTTGATGCCATTATTCCTACAACGGGAGGAGGGACTGCACCAACTCCAACTCCAAAGCCTGATCCATCAAGTGTAAAAGACTGGATAAAAAAACAACTATTTAATCTTGGTAAACTTCTTGCCAACCTAGCTGGTAAAGCTGCTGCAGCACTTCCAGGAGTTATTGGTGCAATAGTATCATGGCTTTTATCTGCAACAGGTAATGTTATTAATTGGCTTGGTAACAATCTATGGGCTTTGCTTGTGTTTGTTTCCGGGTTGTTGTATGTGGCAGCCAAAGAGTGGTTTAGTAAATCTCGTAAATAAGTAATGCAGCAATACCTATTACTATAGTACCAACAATTATAGTTGTTTTGTTATCTTCGTGTTCAATCGCTATTTTTTGTATTTCTGGTGGGTTATGTTTCACAGTTTTATGTATTGATGATTTATCAAAGTCAGAATGTTCCGGTAAAAATTTCTTTGTTGTGGTGCCTTGAAAAGGTTGAATTATTTTTGGTGGCACTGGTTTTACATTTACATCATTGTTCAATCCTAATGCTTGTGCATCGGTTGCTATTACAATTTCATTATTGTAGTCTTGTATTATTCCAATTTTTAATTCCATGTCGCTCGGAGACATGTACAATCCACTTCCATATACAAAATTTACTTTACTTCTTGCATATTTTAAGGTGTTTTCATATCTTGAAATTTGACTGGGCAAGTCGATGGGGCTATTTATTGCGTCCTCTACATTTGCTAGAAATTGTTTCTGTGCATCAAATGCTGTTCCAGTTCCAAGTATATCAGTTCTTGTTTGTGATTGTGAACCAAGGATTGCCCAGCAGTATGTTCTTATGCTGTCATTGATTCTTTCTACTCCAGCTCTTGTAAATCCAGATGAACAATCTAGTATAAAAGTAGACCAGCTGTTGTCAGCCTCAGATCCTTGTGCAATGTAATCAATGTGATATGTTTTATCACTCTCATAGACTGTAAAACTCATCGTTTTGTTGTCGTATACAGTATTTACCAAAGGATGATAACCAATATGTGTCCAGTAATTGTAAATTGTTCCTAAACCATTATTATAGCTTTGTTTCTGTCTCCAGTCTGAATTTAAGTCAACGTTAAACTCCTTGCATATTCTCTCGTATGCGTTTCGGTTATATGTGTTATTAAAAGCATTCCAATTTGAGTCTTGCGGTAATGCTACACTCATCTCAAATAATATTCTTCTGACTTGGTAATAGACATGAAATCGAAATAACGAACCAACCAGAGTATCAGCTTTTAGATGATTGTTGAAATCAATACCACATCCACTGGTTGCACACCAAATAGCAAAGTTTAACTGATTCTGCCAAAATAACATCCAATCTGTTCCCCAACGTTGGACTATAGCATCTGATTTGACGTATGAAAGTTTGTATTTTTCAAAGACATTGGGAAATGATGCTTTAAAGTCTTTACCGTCTGATGTAATGACTATGTTTTGATTTATTATATCTATCACTTTCTTGCTAAAAGTATTTAAATAGTGAGCATCTGGGTTATATTTGAATTCTTCAGAAATCATTTTTATTTGTGTTTTTATATATATATATTAAAAAAATAATGTTTCATACAATTTCAAACATAGACAACTCTATTAATTTACAACAGTATATCGATAATAGAGATGGAACCAAGCGCGTTGGATTAAAAAGTTTTACATACACTATCGGTTGGTATAATATTATTCACGAAACCGCAAAGACAAGAAACCCAGCCAAAACAGAATCTTTTCCAGGTGGACTTTATAACTTTCAAGACTTGGTAAAAAAGTTTAAAAAGCTAAATGAAAGTATTATCCTGGACAGTATTGTCCAAATTGGTACAGCCATTATACATACACCAATAGAGACACGAATGTCAAGCGGTCTTTCAAAAATGCTGGGATTCAAGGACAGAAAATGGTTGACAGGTACTAATATAGGAGATTACCCAATTAATTTAGCTCCTTATAAACAGCTATATGTTCATCTGGAACAAGTTAATACGAGTAGTAATTATTTCAATGGTAAGCCAAGCACTATTATAGGTGTTGTACCTGTAGTAAATAAGGAGTTTGGAGATATAGTATATACAAGTTTTTATCCTGAATATCACTGTCTTATGAATGGTGCAATTACTGAATTGAAAATAGAAGTTAGAGATGAGTATGGCAACAAAATATATAATCACGGTTTGTCTATGAGTTGTGTTTTAAAAATTATTTAAAAAATATATTTTTATAAAAAAAACAATGAGTATATATGGACCAACAAGACCTAAAAAAACAGAAGACTTAGAGGCTTTGATAAATGATGTTCAAGATTTATATAGGCGAATTGTGCCTTTTGTTAGCCAGTTTAATCATTTAAAAAATAGAGTTGATAATCTTAAATATGGGATTATAACAATATTTGCAGAGGCTAAGGGCCCACTTGTGTCAAACAGAATACTCTCATTTGGTAATGGTGGAGCAGAAAAAAATGTGGGGCATGTAATGACACGCCGTGGACGGATTATGGGAATAGGTTTAGCATGTGAACGATTAGTTGGTGACGTATCTGTAATAGTTTCTGTCAATGGTGTTGAACAACCAAATTATGGTATAACGCTTCACATCATTCCACGCAATCATGATAACTTTGACGAACCTTTAGAAATTGGTGTTGGTTCTGTTGTTAACTTTGTATGCAAGGTTGCTAACGCTACCGCTGTAAATACGGTGGCATCATTATTAATTGAATTAATTTAATTTTTTATTTATTAATAAAAAAATGAAGCAACCGACAGCACCAAGTTTATATCCTGATTTGTCAGTGGAAAATTCAGTGGAAAACGGACAAAATTATAGATTACAAAAGATTTCAGAAATTGAAAAAAAGTTAATTACAGAACGAGATATACGTCAGTCACTTTATAAAAAATATAAACGTGGTATTAATATTACAGATGGAATTGACACTACCTTGATATCAGCAGGTGTTATTATGGCTGGGATTGGATTTGTTATTCCAGTTTTGCTACCTTTAGAAATAGCAGCAATAGTATGTGGAACTACAGGTGTTTGTGTTAATTTTATCAGACGGAAGCTTAATGCAAAAGCTCAAAAACATCATGAAATAAAAACTTTGGCAGAGGCAAAGTTAAATAGTATAAAGCAGT